>CXYZ01012157.1:2120289-2157135 GCA_900006705.1 Sonneratia caseolaris
TGAGATCCCTTAGTGGAAATTAATGGTCGTGTTTGACTGACGACCGATACTGCCTTGCTTGGCGCGGTTCCTTCAAGGGTTGGCTTCTGTTTTTGTTTTCCCTTTTTGATGGGATGAAGTCCACTGATGGAAGGATGTCCATCCACGTCGACATTACCATTGAGTCGAGACCCTTCCACGGTCCATTATGATGAACAATCTTATTATAACGTGTTCTACATTCCCCCCTTAATTCAAAGTTCGTGCGAGAGGGATCCGGTTGACGAATTTTGCAGTCGCGTACAGTGTTAAACTGGAAAGAAACAAACATCGACGAGAGCTGGCCGGAAAACTAGAAAAACGTTTCAGCATCAGATTGTCGGCTCTCCTCCAAATTGCACAGAGTTTTATACTGTTCAGAAAAACATTAGGGGAAACCTAAAACATCCCTCTGTTGCCAGTGCAGAGCTGTTCTTCTTGTTGCCACTGCAGGACCCATCCTGTCGATCTGTGAAAATAACTTGCGAAATCTCTTCGACTGTTGCGGTGGGTGCCGTCTATCAGGATTCATATCCGACTTTTCCAGTCAACCAAAGTAATTTTCGTCGATTCCGAAACTCTCGCAGCCAATGTACAATCGAGAGTTTGGAATGCGTCACTGGGACACACACACGGGAACTGAGAGACAAAATCTCTTTCGAAGAAATTCCAATGCGTTGCTTGACTCGACTCTTCTTTTGACAAGCCCGACACGACCGCTGGTTATGATGCCAGATGCGGTCACATTACCGTGCCGTCGAAGCGGTTCGAGCCCCATTTAGTCCCAGCATGCAGATTCCGAGGAATGAGATCTTGAGGAAGCCAGATGACATACATTTCAGGCACAGTCCCTCTGATTATTTGGATGCTGCAATGGGTTGACGTTCTAGGTCAGGTATCAATTTCACTTTTGAAAATTGGAAGCCATCAGTCACCACTTAATTACCGACCAAGCTAAGGACTAATATTGTTGTCGTAATTACTCAACCCACCTAACCCTACATAAGATAAAACATCGTCATCATCCGGATTAGGACACGGCAGCTGAATAGGCAAGTGTGTTTTATCAATACCCACGAAAGAGAACAATTACTACCAGGGAAGGGAAAAAAAAACATCACCACCAGTAATAATTAATGGTAATAAATTAGATAATTAACACACACACACACATATATATATATATATATGCTCAATTATTATAATTCAATTGGTATATCCCAGAACGAGGTAAATTCATGAAATCTATCATATTTGATGTTATTTAGAAAGAGAAATTGTGTGCAATGGCAGAAAAATCCACGCTCAATCTCAATCAAGAGAACCTAAGTCAATTATTATAATATTATTTTTCCCATTCTAAAGTCGCATACTAGGCATATGTAGTCATAGGTTATAACTTAGGAAGAAGAAAAGATAGATAGGTTGTCTAATTAGAATAATATGCAATGGCGATTCATACTCTCAATATCAAACTAAGAAACCACGGATCGATTTTGGTGAATAATGGACACGTGTTGCTCTTTGTTATCACCGTTCGCCTAGCAAAATAGTCATCGCTACTATTAAAATGGTAAGTAATAATTTTTTTATTTAATTAATATAAAATTATATAATTTAATTATTTGTATTAATTTCTTTTTGTTGAGGAGGAATTTGGTGAAGATCGACAGCCTTTTCAATCAGATACTGAGTGAGAGAGAGACGTATGCAACCGTATCAAAATCCAGCATGATTGGTGAAGAGGAAAGATCGAGCACATCACTCTCTTCACTTAACCCAGAAAAGGACACGTTTCTTCTAGTGGTTTCTTGACTTTCAATCCAAAGATGCACAGAAAGATCGAATTCACCAAAAAGCTCCTCAAAGTCCCCACTCTCCACCTTCTTCTCCTTCAATCGTCTCCTCCTCACTTCACAGTCCCCCTCCAATGGCGATAAGGAACAGGAAGCTCTTCCCCACTCTCACCTCCTCCTCTTCCTCCAATGAAACCATCTACTGCCCTGACTTCTGCGACCCAACCTGCCCCTACTACAACTGCCCGGACGTCTACTTCTCTGCTCCTCCTCCGCCGCCGTCCCCGCCGCCGCCACCACCTAACTCCAACACCGCCAAAGCCGGCCCCTTCTCCCCTTCCCTCATCACTGCTCTTGCCCTACTCTCAGGCTTCTTCATCCTTCTTGCCTATTACGTGATCATCGTTAAGTCTTGCTTCTGCCGCAGATCTAGGAACAACCCTGAGCCTTCCCCATCGGAGATTGGGAACGAGGAGTTCCTGGACGAGAACCGCGTGGACCACCCTATCTGGTTTATCACAACGGTGGGGCTGCAGCAGTCGATCATAAATGCGATTACAGCATGCAAGTACAGGAAAGGGGAGGGGCTGATCGAAGGATCGGAGTGCTCTGTTTGCTTGAATGATTTCCGGGAAGGCGAGACCCTGAGGCTGCTTCCAAAATGCAGCCATGCTTTTCATATTCGCTGCATCGATACTTGGCTCCGGTCTCACACAAATTGCCCGCTCTGTCGCGCTAATATCGTCGCTCCATGTGGGGCAGAGTATGGCACCACCAGGGCACAGTCTGAGCTGCTGGAGCAGCACGGGCAACATCCGGATGCCATTAGAGCAGTCCATATGGAGGATTTAAGGGAGAGCAATAGACATGGAGAGGATCTGCCGGGAAATGGGAGCCTTGGAAACAGGGCAGCAACAGAGGAGGCAGGGGAATTGCCGGAAGAAGTCGGAGGAGAGATCGCCTCGAAGGATCACTCTGCTCGTGATGATGACCTGCTGATGCAGGAGGAGACTGAACTAGAGAAGAGATCTGCTCCACCTTCGATCGATGATTCCTCCCCGTCCTCATCTTCTTCTTCCAAGTGGCAAATTCACGTCGAAGTCGAAGTCCACAGATCTTCCGCTCCGACTGCTGCCATGGAGCAGGATGTTGGACCTGACAACTTGCTCAAAATGGCAGCATCTGCAGATTCTTCATTAACTGGGCAAATATGAACTGGTACCCTAGCACGATCTCGGTCCTGCTGCAGTTCGGGATTTTTCTCGTCTCGGCATAGCAGGACCGCAAGCTCGAACCTTCCCTTCTAAGGTTTCGATCAGAAAAAAAGATCGCATATAAAGGCTCTCCATTACAGGGCGCTTCCATCACGCCGGAATGTCTCCAGTGGTATCCAGGGGTTGTACAATTGGCTACGACACAGATAGCAGATAAAGTTTGAGGGTCTAGACGTTGGAGGAATGCCCATCCATCATCCGTATTCTGTAATCTAAATGTACAATTAGGCAAAAGACCCAACAAGGGTGAAAGATTGGTAGGTATTAATGGACTGCGATGATCCAATACGACTACAACCTCCTCGATGTACGAGGATTTTTGCATGAATTGTCCAAGTGGTATCCCTTGCAGACCGCACCCGACTTCTTTCGTGAAGACCGGATTTCATGAACTATCCACGGCTGGTTCGATAGATNTGCATGAATTGTCCAAGTGGTATCCCTTGCAGGACGTATCGTATCGTCCGCATCCGACTTCTTTCGTGAAGACCGGATTTCATGAACTATCCACGGCTGGTTCGATAGATAGTATACATTCGACAACATTTGATATATATATCGAATTCTTCATCTTCTTCTTCTTCTTNATAGTATACATTCGACAACATTTGATATATATGTCGAATTCTTCATCATCATCATCATCTTCTTCTTCTTCTTCTTCTTCTTCTTTCTCAGTGGGAGGGAAAATTTGTGGGAGATAATATCCGTCGCAAAGTGATTGTGAATCCCGAGATTCGAACTCGTGTCCACTCATTGCCTCATGGGCAGCTGCTGTAGCAACAGCTCGTCTTATCATAAGCCCACCGTTGGCCCACGGCGATACTTGTACTTGGCCCAACTCAGCCATCGTCGGTAGAAACATCGGATGTTGGAAAGGTAAACACGAGAATTTTAGAAATACAAAAGATTCCGGTCCGATCTCCGATATACTCGGTCAAAACTTAACATGGTATCTCCTGAGGCCATTGTACTTGACGAGGTTGTCTCACCAGATTCACATCATGATCCCGCATGTATCCTTGGCATGACCCCAATCCGAATTTTTCATATTATATATTTGGCCTAATTTTATGAAGAGTAAGGCGAGTGTTATTGGACTCATAGTTTTTAAAACCGGACCGGGCCGGGAACCAGTGTAGGTATGGGTTAATAGGTTAGACCGGAAGTTCAATAAGTTGAACCACTTGTTTAATAAATAATATTACTAATGAATTTACATAATATCATAATTTGAATATGATTTATAACAAAAATCATTAATATAACAATTATATTAAACAAAAGTTTAATATAAAATATAAATATAAGTATAGTGAAATAAAATATGTACATTATAATATTTTTTTTTAATTTTAAGTGAGTTGGTTTTCTCACGAATTCAATTAGGTTCACTAGTCGGACAGGGAACTGGCCGGTTCAACTGGAGTTTTTCTCTTTGAATGTGAAATTGGATTTTTTAGGAACCGGACCGGGTGAGTGGCTGGTTCCCGGTCGAACCGGCCGGCCCGGTCCGGTTTTTAAAACTATGATTGGACTGATAATTTAAGATTTTAGGTGAATAAATATTTACTTACTAATTAGATTTTGAGATCTCGAACAAAATATAATTGTTGGAATGAGTTGACGTATCTCGTCGAGGAACACGATGTTCTCACATGTTGAATCACTATTAGTCATGTTTCGTCCTCTTCTCAACTGCTAAAAGTCTAAAGAACCCTTGACCTCCTCCATTAATGAGTAGGAATTTAAATTAGGGACGGATCATCGTGTTGGCTATAGGGTAAAATTACACTTTATTAGACCGATCAACTTACCGATGATATAAATAAGCAACCTATTCGTAGGATTAGAGAGAAACAACTAAATAAAGATAAATAAATAGAAAATATTTAGATGATGTTAATTTGATAATATAAAATTATAATTTAATTTATTTAAATTACAGGATCTTATTCTAAATAATGTATTTTCTCTTTTGGTTTAACTCTGCAAATGATTTTGCTCCCATCGATGATTTAATGATCCGAAGGAAGCACAGAAATAATTATGCACAGAGAACAGCCTCCGAGGGACTTAATCCAGTACACACATAATTACCCTTTTTGACGTTAATGGAGCCAGTGGTGTTCTCTCACGGTGAAAGCTAACCGGACATCATTCTCGGCAGCTCACGCGCATGACCGCACCTGTTCGGTTTAGGGTCGGAAAAGAATTCTGGTGGAGATCGATGCGAGGGAGAAAGAAGTTAAAATTGCTGCAGGGAACAGGGTGTCTCTCACAACTTTTTGAAGCTCTAAAAGGGTCAAAGTTTCAATTGAGAAGAGCGTGGGCCAGAGGCATATGGAGCTAGCTAGCTAGCTAGCTAGGCTGTCCCCGATAAAGCGAGCACTCATTTTCCTCCTCGTTAAAGTCGGACCATGATTCGGACCAGAGAATCGGTTGAATCCCTTTTCCCCTGTGGTACGGTGTCTGATGAATCTCCGGTGCATGCACTGCTGGATGCTAATATTCGTATCACCGTCGATGGTGCTCGGCCGAATCATACAAATGACAAACCGTGCAGAACGACGCGACCATATTTATATCGAATGTATCCACGAAACCGTGATCATAAGACATATATAAACTTAGAATAATATATCATAAAATAGTCATTCACACTCAAAAATTGAATTGAAAATATTTTAATTACGTGGGGAGAAATGAAACAGTATTAAGATATCCCGTTGGCAATTTCACTTTTATCTTAATTATTGATCAATATGTACTCTTTTTTTAAAAAATGTATAGATAGATTAATTAAGGAATGGTGGGACCCGGGATTCATGATTAGATATAGGGAAAAGGTTAATCATGGAAAAGTGAATTCAAGATTAAGATCGTTTTTAATCTGGAGAGAGAGAGGAGAGAAAAGCAGAATGGATTAATCTGAAGTGTGGGGGAGGAGGAGGAGGAGGAGGAGGAGGAGAGGTAGGGGACTGTTGGCCAACTTCAAGGAAGGAGCAGAATGGATAAATTAATAATTAAGAAAGCTATCGTATTTTATGACCTTTTTCTGCAATTTCCAGGAAGCATCATCTTGGACTTATCCATCCCCCCACTTCCCCGCCCCAGCATCTTCCCTTTCTGCTATGGAAAAAAGGTTGCTCACTTTTCCTCCTCATGATTGAATTGAATTTGAAACTACTCGTAATAATTTGAAAATTAAATTATTAAAAAAAAACCCAGATGGATAATCATTAATTCCACTTCAATCCTTAAAAAAAATGTGTGTATATATATATATATATATAGTTCAGTCGTTCTACAGTGTGATGGATATTGTAAATTGTCTAATTCTTTTTCTTAATATATGTATATATATACCATTAATTAAAAGTAATTTAATTGAATCATTAATAATATTCCAACAATATACCGCATCTTCAAACTAGGTTTCTTTTATAATAATAATAATAATAATAATAATAATAAGTTTGGATTTTGATTATCAACTTTTAATTATTTGTAATTTTCCTTTTAAATATGTTTTTGGCAGAATTTGTCCTAAATCATCCTCTGTCAATTGCACATTAGTTCCTCGTCGGCATCTTACTAATTACTCTATTATTAAGACAATCAAATTAAAACGACAAGGGAGGAGGACAATACTAAAAATATATTCATTACAAAACCCAAATCGTGAAATTCAAGGGGGGAGTGAAGAGGAGGATTCGTCGGCTGACATATAGGCATATATATATAGATATATATATATATATATATATATATAACGCGAAGTGAACGAGATTGATAACTAAATTACGATCGAGTTTCGCACAGTGCTAAGCTATAGAGAGAAAAAAAAAAGAAGGAAAAACGAACCACGAAATGGAAGATGAGATAAAACAAACTAAGTTAATACAATAATGATGATGATGATGATGATGATGATGGGGTTTAAACATTGAGGGATCAGTTAGGGCAGCTGAAAGCAGCTTCATCTTCGATCCTTCGGAACATATGATTGACTGCTGCGGCGATTTCATCCACAGTGGTTAAGTGGCAACCTTCCTCCACCTGTCAAATTCAGATCAGACACCCAAGTTAAAACTAGAGAGAAATGGGATCGAATTTGTGGCAAGTGCAGTAGTGCGTAGTCTCCGAGTAGATAATGTATCGTTGCTCCGATCGAGCTGACCTTGACGCTGGCCGTGTACAGGACCATGTCACCCGAACTCGTGATGTTGAGGTGGAGAACGCAGAGCCGGAGGGCCTGCAGCCCGGCCACGAGCTTGAGGAGCTGCTTAGGCTGCTTCCTGGACTGGATCTTGAGGTTAGCGTGGCTCTCCACCATTGTCACCTCTATGTCCGCCGCCGCATCTGTGGCTGCACCCGCTTCGCCTGCTGTCCTCCTGGTCAAGGAGTACTGAGGGAAGCTGAAGAAGTCCGAGAACGGCGGCTGCGGCTTAATGTTGTGGCTGTCGTTGGCGATCTTCTGGGTCTCCATTGATTGCAAGAGCTGCTCCAGCTCCTTCACGAAGTTGATTGCCCCTCCAATGATTGATGCTTGGTCACCCTGAAAATAAAATTACATTTTTATTTACTATAATAAATTCAATTACATCTTGAATTTACAATTTAATTAATTATTTTAGTATTAGTAAAGAATAATCATCATCTTATACTATCCCACCGCATACATTTTCCTCCCCCGATAAAAAAATATTCTATATTTCAGAAACTAAATCAATGTGTGGAATAATCCCAAAGTATAATCCATCTTGAGAGTGAGAACGCTCAATCACGGAGACTTCAACGTTTATACACCCAAAAAATTCGATCCGTATCCACCACGCATTGAAGACACTTTTTTTTTCCTTTTTCATATGCTCTTGGAAGGGAAAAAATTAATAATTTCTTTTACACTATCAAATTGATGGTAATTAAAACTACGTACTTATAAGATGGGGAAAAAAAATTAATCATTGAAAGGAGTGGGGAGTCACGAGAAAGGCAGAAGCGTGTAAAGGTGACGAAGATCAGGTTTCAAGACAGGATTTCGACATCACGTTTTCGCAATACGACGACTTTACATTCATTGCATGCCACAATCTTCCCCCTCCTTTTTTTCTTCCCCCCCACACCCCCACACAAGTAAAAGAGTGACTGTTTAGTATGGTGAAGATGCCCTTAATGCCTTCGGTTCGACTGTTATGACGTCCTGGGACTCCCGAAACAGATGCATTTTTTAACCGATAAAAGAAAATGACGGAAAGGGTAAAAGGATGTGATAAAGAAGAAGATATATAGTAACGAAGAGAGAAGAAGAGGGCTGACCCTTTGACTGTAGGAAGGTGGCATGAGGGATCGGAGGACGGCCAGGTACTCATTCATCTGCTTCCGGCGGTTCCGCTCCACCGCGATGTGGGTCATCCTCTGGTTCTCAATCTCCTCCCGGTTCTTCACGCTCTTCACCCGACGCCTCTTCCTCCTCCCGCTAGCAGCAGCGGCGGCGGCGGTGGCGTTGGCTGCTTTGTCTGGAACGAGAGTATCGGGATGGACATCCCCACCGGTTCTTTCGGTGCTGTTGCTGCCGTACATGCCATTGTCATGGTGAGTCTCCTCCTCCTCCTCTTCCAGCTGAAGGCCAAAAGGATAACTACCGTACTCCGGCCTGAGGAAGCTGCTGGTGGAGTAGTTGGGGCAATAGCTGAATGGGTCTTGTGGGTACACCACAGCTTCTAAGGCCATTTTACACACACGCACACGCACACGCACACAGAGGAAGAGGATTTGTTGCGAGGTAAAGAACAAACACTAAGTGGCTTCAGAGACACAAACAAAGTAGCCTTTTTATCGAGAAAATTTTGATGGAGGCTTAGTTCGTGTTTAATTCTTGATCATATAAAAAGCAAAAAAAAAATGGTGGGGGTGTTTAATGGATCGAAGCTACAGAGTGTTGCACGTGAGATTGCACACACACACACGCGCACAGAGAGATAGAGAGAGAGAGAGAGAGAGAGGGAGAGAGAGAGACCTGTGGTTCTTTAGAGACAATGAACAACGGCGGGGGGTTGTGTAGAGTTCGGCCCTTGGAATTTCGTGGGGCTATTAATTATATTAGAAAAAGGCCAATTGAAAGATATGTGAAGAGAGTTTCATGCTAATAATATACTTGAAGTTCGATGGGTTGGATACTGTATTCATTTGTATCCCTTTCTACCAATGCTCTTGATTGCTCTTTCTTTTTTATCTTCTGAATTTATGACCCTCTTCTATGACACAAACAAAATTGTAATAATAATAATAATAATAATGGACACATTGCATGAAGAAGGCAATTTCGAGTTGTTGAGGTGCCCCAAGATTCTTCACTTTGATAATAGATCAACCGTTCATTCTGTCGCCAATGTCATAATATATTGCCAATTTGGTAACGCGTAACAGTGTTTCTTTCGAGCCATCCTCCTTGTCCTCCATGTATGCCCGTGATGACATATGGCTCCGACTCTACTTTTTCTGATAAGAGGTCGAGAGAAAGCTGGGTTTGATTAAAGGCACCATTCATAATTTGGAATCACAATGCTGGAATTCGAATTCTTATTAATGAGACACATAGCCTACTTCCGTAACTCTTTTACCCACTATTTTAAATCTATATATAAATCTTATTTGTGTTCAAAAAAGGATTTGAAGTTGAACTTCCCGTCTCCTCCTGCTGTATTATAATTCACTGATCTTTTGGGTTTGGATAATCAAAAGTTCATCATCTGGCATTGACTGCATCGCTGGTATAATAATAAATCAACTCTTAGGGGAGCTTAATTCAGTAACATTCCACATCATGGTAATGTTCCAACCAACCCAGGTTGAGTTGGGCCATAACTATTGGGGGTGGGGGGCTGGTGGTGGGACTGTGTGGGTTATGCCCTCTTCTGGAAAGAACAGGATGAATAGTTCTTTCAAACATTTTTTTTTTCCATATGTGTCGAGGCAAATAATTGTTGTTGTGGGCCAAAAGTGTTGAATCATGTGAACATCCTGCAGCATGCTATACCTACATTATTTATTTGTCTAATTTAATTCCTTTCACACTCTCAATATCTCCAAGATTAATTAAGTTACATCGTGCCAAAATTGGTATAAAACAGTAGCATTATCTCCATAGGAAGTCCTATATTTGTAATAAAAAAATAGAAATGCTACAATGGATCCAGAAAAAGAATTTATTCTTTGTTGAACTCATTTATTTTCTTTTTCTTCTTTTTCCCTTCATAAACTCAATCTAGTTCTTATATAAATGAACAAGAAAAGAAAATAAAGGAAAAAAAGTACAAAATTTATGATATATGTCTATGTATAATGTGGGTTATCCTACTCCTATTTGATTCTCATCGAAATTGAAAGGGGTGCCCTGAACCCTCGCGCTAGATGTGACAATCGGTTTCATTCGGTAATTATATGGTCGGGGGCACTTGGTCGTATGCAAAAAAGAGAATAAGATGACGAAGATCTGACACGATGGCCCTCTTTTGTAGGATTCTTATGCGCACGTTGAAATGTGCACAAGCACACACATTTAGCTGCGGAATCGGGAGGAGAACGTCCTGAACGCTTGGTAACTCAAAACGAAGGGAAAACGAAGGGAACTTTGATGAAAAGTGATACTGACTGGGATTTAATTCACCCGATTCTCTTAATTTCATATTAGCATGTGATTAATAATGTAGATACGTACCGGATGTCGTGATTAGCTCCTACCGAGAGCGAAATGGGGAGCAATAGAAATGATGAAGAGAAAGAAAGATTGATTCAGAAAGAGTGAGAGAGAGAGAGAGAAATGGGATAGAGGGAGAAGGTGAAGAAAGAAACATGAGAACAGTGTCAGTCCATTTGGTCGGACTTGCTCAGAAGAAGGAATCCATGGTGACCTCACCGCCCATTTCCTTTCCCTGTCTATCTTCTTCTTCTTCTTCTTCTTCTTCTTCATTAATCTATAGACTGAGCTACCCATCTTCCTTTCCCAAGAACTCTGCCTTTCCTCCTTGCCTTTTCTTCGGAAAAACCGATTCATCATATCACACGTACAAACATCATGGAGCAGGTGAGAGTTGTTCGTTGTCCGAGGTCATAAGCCGTGATCCTGAACAGAAACAACTCGAATTCGATTATCACTGATGTCACCCCTTGCCTACTTATAATTTCAACCTTCCATCCTATTTTATCAGTCCCTCGATCCCTTTGGTTACTGGGTGGCAGATGCGTAAGTCGATATTTCCATTACACATACTTGGGTTACATCTGTTACAGATCTTGGAGTGACCGCAGAGCCTCGTTTCTGCCGCGTACGAACACCTCCTACATTACCAGCAGGTATGAAACCCGGATCTGGAGGGACGAACGAGGGGGTAAATTTTTCCGAGTAAGAAATGGGTGTATGGAATTTTCGCCAAAATAAATAAATAAATAAATACCAAAAAGAAGAACAATCCATCCCTGTTCACATCCACCATGTTAATCAAGACGTGCAGACGGAGGTGTCTGTCACTATTCACAAATAGAAAGTAAGAATCTCAACCAGTGAGTAACTTGAGTCTCGATTCGTCTTATGACAAAATACTTTCGATATTTATATGAGGTATTTATTAAAATGAAAGGGTATTCTGTATTAAGGTATATATTTTTTTATGTCGTGATCCCAACATGATAAACAATTTCATATACATGTGTAATTGATAACCCCAACTTCAANGGTGTATGGAATTTTCGCCAAAATAAATAAAAACAAAAAACAAAAAGAAGAACAATCCATCCCTGTTCACATCCAACATGTTAATCAAGACGTGCAAACGGAGGTGTCTGTCACTGTTTACAAATAGAAAGTGAGAATTCTCTATTCATCTTATGACAAA
Organism: Sonneratia caseolaris; assembly: GCA_900006705.1. NCBI lineage: Eukaryota > Viridiplantae > Streptophyta > Magnoliopsida > Myrtales > Lythraceae > Sonneratia > Sonneratia caseolaris. The sequence continues at coordinate 2,132,275 of CXYZ01012157.1, forward strand.
ATACTTTCGATATTTATATGAGGTATCCTAATAAATCTCATCGTGTAATTTTATTAAAACGGAAGGGTATTCTGTATTAAGGTATATATATTTTTATGTCGTGATCCCAACATGATAAACAATTTCATATATATGTGTAATTGATAACCCAACTTCAATATGAGACATTCTCTCTAGGGTTTCTTCGCATTCTTCCTTGGGGTTCTTGTATAATTGTTTTAAGGGTATGGTTTTGTTCCATTCCTTCCTGGTCATCGATATTGCCATATCGTGATTCTTTGGCCCATTAATTTAATCCCACAAAAAAAATTCCGAGAAAATCCCTAACCAACTGGCATTCTTTTTTGAATGTATCCCGACAACCATGGTTTAAGATTTATCCATATATATATATAATTAATCGACCCGAAGTCCAAGGTAAATGGCAACTTGGATTGTTATTGTTATTATTATTATTATTATTATCAATTAATTGTTGCATTAATTACCCATTTAACATCTTCCGTGGGATTATCTCTGACAACCAATGCACGAAAATCTCAATTAGGATATTGATTAAAATTATTCAAACAGCTCAGTCCAGCTTATTTATTTATTTATTTTTAATCAACAAGTTACCCGAAAACAGATGGGTTAGGGTTATACCCGAAAAAAAACGTATAAATGAGAGCTACCTAGCTATATGAATGTACGGCACAGATCATCAAGGGAGACGATCTTAATTATGACCCACTAATTAAATTGTTTAAATTAATGTGGTTAAATAATAACAAGTTAAAACGGCTGGCCGATTTAACCCTACGGTTTGAGGATGAAGTTATACATATACATATATATATATATATATATATACATATTGATAATCAGCCCGTACGTAGCTTAGGATGTATTAGAATTATATATAGCTTCAGATTAACCAAGAATCATGGCGTTCACAGAGATAAGACCACAACACTGTAGCCCCCCCACCGCCTGATCTCATCATCTCCAATCCAACGAGTTTCGTCCATCACACACGCCACAGTCTCTCGCAATTAAACAACGCAACCCATCAAGCTCACTCTCACACACTCGACATTTAACATAACTAATGATCATATATAAGAAGTGCACACCACTTTCTAAAAATCAATCTATGTTGATATATAATTATATATTTGTATGTGGTTTAATCGAATAATTAAATCAATAAATTCACAGTATTTATCAGTCAGAGAGGCATGTGATGGACCGCCGCGAAGTACGGGTACCAGAAACCCTAGACCCTAAAGATACAAAACATGTGGCCAAAGTTGAACATGCAACTTGGCTTTACATGTGCACACACATACACACCTGTATCGTAGAGCTCACCATGTCCTAACGAGGATAATTTAATTATATGATTACGTTTAATTAAATTTCAGTGGGAAGATCATAGTCTGTTGACTTGGTTGGCGATTGGGAACGTCAAATCCTGGGAGATGAGGGTCCTGTTCTTGCAAGCGTAACAATAATTAATACTTCTTTTATTTTTTTTTCCTCAATAATATATATACATATACATATATATATATATATTGTGCATGAAAGCTGTTTTGTTTGCTACTTGCGAACTTTGAGATTCTCTGGTCGGGTTCCAGTTCCAATGGTGACACTGTTCAATCTTACATTATGTCTGGATTTTTTTTAATAAAATCTTTATGTTTTTCCAATTGGGCCCTCCGCATGTTTGCTATTTACATTTAAGATAGATATATATATCTATAGAGAGAGAGAGAGAGGGATGGGCGTCCTCAGGATATAATAAGCCCAATTTACATTTAATTACTTAAATTTTGACATTTGATTGTCTGATACCGGCGGATAAAATCACGTGGCCATAGCCGTCGCCAAAATCAGAATTGAATCCGCGCTCTAGACAGCGGATTCCATCTCTTTTTTCTTTTTTTTACTTAATGATATTTCTTAACCCAAAATAAAAAAAATAAAAAAACACATACACACAATATTCCATTTCCACATTGATATTCTGGTCTAAAACGTAGAGACTAATTTCGGTTCTTTCGAAGCAGACATGCCATCGGATCCTAACTATGCATACGCACATGCCTATATTAGAAAATATTTTATACAACAGTACAATATATCAACGTGTTTTTATTTTTCTTTATCTAATAATTAATATTTTTTTTAAGAATTCACTAATATTTTTTTATTTTAAAATTCTAAAGAGTAATCTAAAAATTATTCATTTACAAAATAATGTAAAATTTTTAAGAAAAAAGGGGAAATTGTCGTGGTTCATGGTTCAATCCGGCCTGTGCCATGAACATACTTGCTTAGATCCGGTTCCAAGCCTGTTCATAACTCGTAATTGGACCGACCTATTATACTTAACAAGACAAATAATTCCGTGCCCATTTTAAATCGGGCCGAATAGCTCATTTTAAATCGGGCCAAACTGCCCATGGGCCGAAAGCCCACAATTTGTGGAGGCCCAATAACAATACCATAAAAGCTGAAGAGCCATTCAACACTTCCTCCCTCCCCGTAACATAGGTTCCCAGTCAAGTTCAAAGCACATTCAGTCGATACGCATCCGCAGTCCCGACAACCGTGGAATTTCCGATATGTGCGGTGATCAATCGGACCTGATTATCCCAAGAGATCAAAGTTCTTCCTCTGACGCAAGAATATCCACCGGCCCGATTCATTAGGATACCTTTATCACCGTCATATTTGTACTGGAGCTTCTGGTCCTGTGCGATCGAAATTATTGATTCACATGGATGACAGCTGGTTGATGATTACATATATGCATGCAAGTTTTTCGGTCCAATATTTAATCCGAATGACCCTAATTAACTTAGATTCAAGCTAGTACTCAATTTTCTTGATTTATATTAGATTTTAACATAGATGTTGTGTTGAGCTGACACCATCAACGATGTAGCGACCGCCAGACTTTATTTTTGAAGCTCCTGATTTAATTATAAAAAGAGATTAAGCATAGATTATTTGCCGTAAATAGGATTATTCAACACGTGCCCTACTTCCTTCCTCTTCTTTTTTTTTTTTCTCATTACATAAAAAACTCATTATCGTAAAATAAAATAAGAGAATACTTGAATAAAGACGTGTAAAAATTTTATGATAAAAATTGAACACACGTTTATACCCAACTTTCATTAATTGCCTAATCCAAACTGGCCTCTTCTTATTTTAATTTCTCCGAGATTTAAAAGTAATAAATATGCATGTATATATAAGAGTGTCTGCACTAGAAGACATGGAGTTTCGGTGGCTGAATAATAAATATTTATATATATTATCATAATTGCACTATATATTAAATCTATCCGATAAAAATAATAATAATAATTTATCGACAACGGCATATATTAAAAATGACCAAGTCGTGGCGTGCGTCAACATTAGAAGAACATGATGAGGATATACATTAGCTATAGCTGCTAGCAAGGGATTAGATGGGTAATTAATAAACGATTAGTGGAAGAAATTGTCTATTATACACTAGAACAAGCTGAGAGATCATGAACGAGTTCGCTGACCATCGGTGGTATGAATTGCTGCAATGCTCATACTTCAGACCGGAGAGAGCTGACGATCTACATAAGACCATGAATGGGAATTAGTTAAAAATGTGATAGGCACATACCATTTACGCATATAAATAATGTGCATTGCATTATGGACAAGGACCTAACAAGTTCAAAGAGACATCATTGATCAAAACACCATGTCTCATTCAGTGTTAGTGACGTAAGTTAATCAAATACCCCCTTCCTTTTAAATAAATTCTCTTATTTGAGTATTGTGATGAAGGGAATTTATAATAGGAGAAATCTTATTGCTCATTGATGAGCAAATCTGATATATTCAAGGTAAATTAGTTGTGATGCATATAGAGGGAATAAAAAAGCACTATCATTATTAGAAGACAACTCGACAGTCATACTTTATCCCTAGCAGCCTTTCTTTGAAAATTTGCCAAGGACAGTGAAGCGGAACTTCGAACAAGTACAAATAGAGAACCATTTCTCTTTAGTTTGTGCACTCTCTTAGCTAGCGTTGAGGGGTACTGGGGCCGGCACTTTCACTATCCTAGCTAGCTCTCTTGAGAAAACGATGAACTATCCATACTATTCTCCTCCCCCACCGCCCCCTCCAGCTCCATGTACACCTAGTTTGTCTCCGCCTCCACCGCACGCCCACCATCACAAGCCACCACACCACCATCACAAGGTTCCCCCTCCTCCTCCTCCTCCTCCTCCACCGACCCATCCCCACGTCCACCCAAAGCCACCCCCTCCAAGTGGATACGTGTACCCACCAGCACCGTCCAGAGGCAAACTTCCACCACCATCTTATGGAGCTCCATCTCCGGCAGCACCACCCAAGAGTGGCCCTTACCCACCAGTTCCAGCCCCTCCAAAGCATCATGGGCCAGTATCACCGCCGAAGCCCGTCCACCCTCCGAAACCTCCCAAGACCCCAACTACTCATCCTCCAAAATATCCACCAACTTACCCTCCAAAGCCTCCCAAGACCCCAACCTCACCTCCAAAGTATCCACCAACTTACCCGCCAAAGTCTCCCAAGACCCCAGCTTCGCCTCCCAAGTACCCACCGACTTACCCGCCAAAGTCTCCCAAGACCCCAGCTTCGCCTCCCAAATACCCACCGACTTACCCGCCCAAGACCCCAACTTCGCCTCCGACTCGCCCGCCAAAGCCTTCTAAGGGTCCAGGCTCACCTCCAAAATACCCAGCAAAGGCCCCTCCGCCCTATCTTCCCCCAACTCCCGGCAGCTACTCGCCACCTGGCTATGGAGTCACGCCACCCTCCATACCACCCTCTTCCGACATCGTGGCTCCGCCTTCTGGGGGCCACCGCACGACTATTATCATCGTGTGTGTTTCACTAGGATCGGTCTTCTTTGTGGCATTCCTCCTGGCAGGATTGTTCTGCCTAGCCAAGAAGAAGAAGAAACCGGTGATGGTCCCCGCTGCGCCAATCATCGTCGAGGAACACGAGGTGGTCCACGAGACAGTGGTCACTGGCCCAAGTGGGCTCCAGGCCGCCGAGGTTGATATCGAAGATGATGTTATAATTCACGGAGCTGGGGGGGCCATAGCGGGAACTGCTGCCGGGTGCGGTGCAGGAGGGCCGCCGTGTGAACCTGGAAGGGCCGGTGCTCTCCCTCCCCCTCCAGGACACCCGCATAACTGTTGATCATTGTTCTCAAAGTCGCTCTGCCTATTCATCATTGGTCGAACATTTCGGTTTTTCTGAAACAATAAATCAAAAGTGATCGAAGCTTGTGAAATTTCATGCTTATGTGCTCACTCCACATCATGATGCGTTACGTACTGTTGTGTATAGAAGATCGGATCCAGTGTTACTAGATGGAGAAATTGCATGTAATTGGTCTTTATCTGTGATTTGTTACAGAGTACTTTTGACTTCAATGAGAACGATTGAGACATAAAGTCGGTGCATAATTTGTTTGACTTCATTGGGTGGGCAGGTACTCCACAGTGTTTCCACATTGTGAAAAATTATTATTTAATTTTGGAGTGGTTAGCACGAGGAGAAAAAAAATGATAGAAAATGGACTATATGACACTGGTAAAAGATGACTTCATAATGGAAAATATCGCGAACATGATTAATCATCGCGTCCTGCTGTATCTCGAGCACGCCGAGCCACTTCAATTTGGTGTTCAATCTGCGTCCTTGAGCTTAAGCCACCGTCTTCTTAAGCAGCACGAGGGTGAGAGCGAAGAGAGATATCCCGACCACGAATTGGTGCTTGCATTTGTTCTTCAAGGAGTTGAAATGGCAGTCGAGGAACAACATGTGAAATGGCTTGGTCGGGCTTTCTCACGGATCTCATCCATTTCAATCTATCTCATTTGGACGTTTAGAGCTTCCGAAATNCTTTCTCACGGATCTCATCCATTTCAATCTATATCTCATTAGGACGTTTAGAGCTTCCGAAGTTAGAGCTGAATGGCGAGCTTGTCAGTTCTCCTGTGTCGACGGTCAACTGAACCGCTCGGTGTCCGATCATCGAGAGGTCGTTCCATTTAAGAACCCTTGTTGTGGCACCGTCCAGTCAGAACATCAGCAATGTAGGTCATCCGGTTCAGGCGGTAACTGGTTCTTTGCAAAGAGAGAGCAATCCTGGCTGTTAAATCAGAACCGGTCTCCATTGGCAACGACCGGCAAAGACGGGCCGATCTTGGGCCTAATGGACTTCCTTTTGTGCTTGAGAGTTAACACAGAGAGAGAGTCTGAATAATAGCTAGCTGGTAGGAAACTTTGATGCATCTTCACATAAAGACTCGCCAGGTGGATGCAGTCTGTTAAAAGTAGCCAAGCAAAGGATATCTAATCAATCCTCCATTAACATCAACAACTATCACAACCAGGGATGTTTGTGCAGCCTTCTCAAGAAAGGCAAAGTAGTACCAATTTACACGACTATTTAGACCATGCCAGGCAAACACTAATCAAAGACTAAATTCTAGTCACACTTTCAGCGCGCAAAAGAATCGAATGGTGGATGGAAGGAAAATGTGTAAACATATATGATATTGCAAAATCATTTACGATTTTACATGCCAGAGAACACACAGTATACTGAACTTTGTTCATTTGGTCACAGCAGACGCCAACAGCCTTCATGAGATCAGTCTTCTGAGGATCACGGCAAGAGAGCTCATCTCCCAGACATTTTCGACCACATGTAAATGATGAAGAAGAGCACTAATGCAAAAGCAATAACGTGTACGACGTTGCTCGACCCATACTGAACTATGCTCTTGTTCAACCTCCTAACATTGTTCTTTACTCCTGCTTGAGCTCTAATCAGTGTCATTTGCTGTCATAATACGCAAAGAAGGTAAAGCCTCACATCAGGGACACGGTTCTGTGGCTTTTACAGTTTCTTTACTCCACGCGCCACAAAGCAAAGGTACAAAAAAAGCAAGAGGGAAAAATGTTTAACATATGAATCCTCTTTGAATGAACACAAAACTTCTCCAAAAATTCATACCCAATTTCTCCTAGCCTTCCCAACCTGTAGAGAACTCATTCATTCTTGTCATCATCATACATGCAGTCAGGGAAGAAAATGTTGCTTGCCGTTTTGGACCAAGTTGCTATCACTATGATTATCCGAGGGGGAAAAAGGAATTGTTACCACCAAGGTAGTTGCTACTACAGTCCCTGCTGTCTTGAGTCATTGCAAGAAGAGAGACTAAGAAGATTTTGCCTAGCGACCAGCCCCATGAGTGCAGAAAGCGGTTCTTCAAAAATCAAGTTAAATCCTATTCATGACTCTTTAAGTACTATGCAGCACCGTCATTATACACCAACAAGCTCTAGTGGTAGACAATGAGTTTGAGAGGTTCCATGTAAAACAAGTATATATAAAGCCTTGCGTAATAGTATTTGATGTCAGCAGCTACTGCTCTCAAGAATTTCAAGACATGGTTTTATCAAGCAAACCAGAAATAAAAATGGAGAAATAATGAGATTGGCATGCGGAATAATAAGACAGGGTTTACCAGCTGATTCAGTAGATCATTCTGAAATTTTGCTTCTGTCTCTATATCTTGTGCAACCTGTACCAATATCACCAAACAACATGGATCAAATGGCAGTTCCTTATCATTGGGAGGTAAAAATAAATGACTGCTAGAAGTCAAAAAATAAGACAAGATATGCAACCGAAGTAGAGATGATAAAAATCTAGATCAGAATATAATTAGTCCCCCAGAAAGCAGGAGATACCAAAAGTGATCTCACAGCAAATTAGGATTGAAGCAAGGAATTTTTCGTTCTAACACAATGCAAAAACCTCCAGAAGCCTTAGCAGACATTGTAATGGAGTGCGTACCACCTAAGCAGCTCATATGCGATAAAAGTTTTCAGATGACAGATTTTTGGAGCATATAGTTCATGTCCATGGACTATTTATACCATACAATTTCCTGCATTGATTTTGAGGCCATCGCGCAAAGTGATATCAGAACTCCGAATATGAACATCACGTAAGAATAGTATAGAACTATCAGATTTCAGTCAAAAAATCCTAGAATAGTAGCTGGACAACCAAGCCCAACACCAGAAAATCAATCAATTCCAATTATACGTATAATACACAGACTGAGGCCGACTAAACTTACATTTCTCAATTGCCGAACTTGCTTTCGGAGACCACTGATCTCATCGTCCAAGTCACCGTGCATCGGATCGATCCGCAGCTGAATCTCATCAGAATCACTAACCGGTCTGGTGCTGAGCCCCTCGCTGGAGGTACACAAATCCCAAAAAAAAAAAATCGCAGCAAACGCGACACAACGGTTAGAATTGAGCGACGACAGGCGGCTTCCTCAAGAGAATCTGAAAACCTACTGTGATCTGTAAGGAGCGGCCCCGCCGTACGACGAGCCTCTTCTGCTGAAATTGCTGGTCATCACGGTGAGGATCTGTCTATCACGGGTCCTCGACGGATCCAAGAACGCCGATGACGATGATCACGCAGAATCAATCCGGCGCGAAGGCCTTTATTTTCTTTATTTCTTTTTTAATTGAAATTTGTGAACCAACAGGAGAAGGACAAGATGAGCGGGCGGTAAAAGAGGGGCAGTTTCCACACGTGGCGTTTTATGATTGGCCAGATTTTGTAATCACATGCTGCTTGTAAATTCAGAACCTCCGAGAGAAAATGCCGTATTCGTTATTAGTCCCTGTTGTTTTCATGGTTTGTCGAATGAACTAAATTGAAACACCGAATGGACCCATTGGTAACACATCCAGCAGGGTTGGGAAAGTTATGCAAATAACCAAAAGACCAGCGCGTCGGTTTTTTTCGGGTGGCTAAGGATGCAGCCACCGGCGCCTTCCCGAAATGCCCCCACCTATCGCCGCACACTCTATTTTCCTCTTCATAACAACTGCCGGAAAGCTCGACACGAGCCACATAGAAGAGAAGAGATGATTAGCGCTACCCGGGCAGCTACTTTGTCGAATCTTAGTTATCATCTTCGTAAGCATATTGTAGGATGTGGTCAATCCTGCGCACGAGAGCACGGACAATGACATGTTTCTTCCTCACCCAATCATTCCTTCCCGTCAGCTCCAACCTCTGTAAACCATCGCCACTTCTGCACAGCAACCCCTCCTCTCTCTCTCTGGTGATTCTCTCTGTTACCCACTAGAGCATTCAATTGATTAATTGATGTGCGAATAGTGAGACTGAAGCTGTGTGCTTTTTCAGGGTCTCTCTAGTTCTAGCCCAAGTTGCAGCCTTTCGAGTCAGCCGTTCTGTTTTAGGTCTTTCAGTGGGCTGCAAGCGATGGCCGATGAGTCTGTTACGTATCTGACACAGCGGGAGGCTGCTGAGGTCGACGAGACCCTAATGGGTCCTCTCGGGTTCACCGTCGAGCAACTTATGGTCAGCTCCCGGTTAACTGTGCTAGGTGTTGCTGAAGTTTTTTTTTGTGTATAATCATTGCCCTATTTCAGCTTAATCTAAAGATCATCCCTACTGCTTATCATAGCATAAGCCATCAGGAGATTCATGCTAATTGCAGTAGTTGCTGTCTAGTCAGCCTGTGCAGAGCTCGGCTGGAAGAACTGAGGGTCAAAATGTGATCAAGAAGACTGAACCAAAAAAAACAGGATCAATTACTGTTAGTTGAGTGTAGACTATCTGGCTTTTATCTTCAACAAGAAAGAGGTGAAAGAGTGTAATACTGTTCTTTATGCACTCATAATTGTTAGCTTTTAGCAGAGGGTAGTGTTATCAAGTGTTAGGACTATACATGGAATGTGTGCTGTTATCTAAGTTTAGCATATTCCCAGTATCATTTTGATCTGCTGAATGATTCTCCTTTTATTTTCTCACAGTGATATATGTTGTAGTTTCTAATGAATTCAATCTCTGGTTCTGATTGCATGATATGTCATTTCTGTTGTAGGAATTGGCTGGCTTGAGTGTAGCAACTTCGATAGCTGAGGTAATGCTTCTACCTGCCATACTCTGCTGTACTAGATTATACTATCTATGATGTATCCCCTTTTTTATTTTGCGGTACATTCATTGTCATTTGCTTGACTAATCATAAGGTCATCAACTTAAGCCAGCATAGGTTGGCAAATTATGTATAATCATACTAGCATTGTGGTGTCTTCACTACTGAAAGTTTTGCAGTCCCAAAAGTCCAGTTCCCTTGGTATTCTTATGTAGAGACAATTTATATGTTTTCTTCTTTGTTAGACCTGAAAATAGCTTACACAGCAATAATATATGCTGCAATAACATAGATGTAACAGTTTTTTAACTGATATTACACTTACACAGCTTTCCTTTATCATTTGGCATGCTGTGTTATTTGTGGGACAACAAGTAACACAATGATGCCTAATTGTTGCTGCTCCTCAGTGTTGCAAAATTTCATTTTTAAGAGTTAGATTGTTTTCTTGGCACTTGTATGGTATTTCTAGGTCCCCTCATTTGCCTGTCATCGTTTAAGTACTACATGTTCAACCAAAATCATTCTCTTGATCGATAATCAAACAGAATTTTAAATAAATAATACTATATTACAACTTCTTTAAGGATTGAACCTTTTACATGAGCGAATGAAAATAAGATGCAATTTCCTGGCAGGTGTATAAACCAAGTGAATATAACAGGGTTCTTGCTATCTGTGGTCCTGGGAACAATGGTGGTGATGGTCTTGTAGCTGCTCGTCATTTGTATCATTTTGGCTACAAACCATTTATTTGTTATCCTAAGCGCACTCCAAAGCCAATATATGCTGGCCTTGTTACTCAGGTGCTGAAGGATTCGCCATCATTCTGAGCCATTGAATTATATCTATTAACTGATATTTTTAATCAATCTCATGATCTTGCAGCTTGAATCTCTATCAATCCCTTTCTTGTCGGTCGAAGATCTTCCCTCAGACTTATCAAACTTTGATATATTGGTGGATGCAATGTTTGGTTTTTCATTTCATGGTAAATGGTTCTTCTCATAACATTAATGGATTATTCCATCGTATGTCATTATTTGCAACAGACATGTATCCTCTAGCTATATGCTACTGGAAGATGATTGACTTTTTGATGAAAATTATGGTGATAGAATGGGTTTTAGTTGTACCAGAGCTATTGTTGTCCGCTATTTTTCCCTGTTGACCTATTGGAAGCTCCCCTTTACATGTCAGCAAGTGCTGAAAATTTGCTGAATATAAAAGTAAAAACAGTATAAATGGGCTACAAAGTTGAAATGTAAGTCTGAATTATTCCATGTTTTTATATCCACACATATGAATTATGTTATGGGAAAAAAACTAATGTTGGTGATGGATAGCTTAAGTAGAAATCTTTACACTGGCAGGTAACAGTACTATATGATGATGAACTTCTGCTGCTTACATTTATGTAAATTTGAATCCTTCAGGTGCCCCAAGACCTCCTTTTGACATCCTTATCCAAAGGCTTGTTAGCTTGCACAGAGGTGATACTGCTGGCAGAAAATCTCCTGTTATAGTTTCTGTAGATATTCCTTCTGGATGGGATGTTCAGGAAGGAGATGTCAGTGGTGAAGGAATCAAACCCGACATGTTGGTATATTCCTTGAAGAGTCATATAAGAATTTTTGCTAAAATCAGAACTAGCACTGACCAGCTAAATTTTTTGGATAAGTGTGTTTCTTTTGGGTCCAACTGATATGCAATTTTTGTTCCCAGGTTTCATTAACTGCACCGAAGCTTTGTGCGAAGCAGTTTTGTGGTCCTCACCACTTCCTAGGTGGTAGATTTGTCCCTCCACTTATTGCTGAGAAATACAAGTTCCGTCTTCCCCCATACCCTGGAACTTCCATGTGTGTCCGCATTGGTAAGGTTCCACAGATTGACATCTCGGCAATGAGAGAAACCTATATTTCTCCTGAATTTCTAGAGGAGCAGGTTGAGGCCAATCCTTTTGATCAGGTATTGGAGAACATCTATATAACTGTTCAATAAGCAAGATCATGAGGTCTTATTCATCTAACAAAAAAGGGATAATGAGGTATCATTAATATCTAGAAAATATAGAAAGGTGTGTGAAAATTCTGTGGATTGGGTTTGCCCCGGCAACAGATAAGAATGTTAATATGTGGATGTCTTAATTTGTATTTTCGTCTGTAGGCTCATCACTGATTTCTATAGATATGGCCACATTGGTATTCTTAACTCTAATTGTCAGAGGAACTAGCTGAGTTTATATTCTCTTCTTACTTTTCTCGTCTCTGGGACAGTTTGCTTTAGCAAGCTTGGACCTATTAAATATACTGTTGCTTTGCAGTTTAACAAATGGTTCAAAGATGCACTTGCTGCTGGGTTGAGGGAACCAAATGCAATGGCGTTGTCAACTGCTGGGAAGAATGGAAAGCCGTAAGTTCTTTCAATCTTTCAAAAAAAAATTTTTCCATGGGTCTTGTCACATAACTTACATGGATGCTGAGCAGTAAGTTAAATGTTCTTCTGTCTTTTGATTGACTGTTTGATTTTATACCATATCTTGAACTTCACATGATACTGTCTTCCTTTCATTATATTGATATGGTTGGACTATTCTAGAGTTCATTGATTTTGTCATAACTTCAGACATCAAGCAAAGACTTGACCATTTCTATTAGGATCATATATGTTATATTTGCTGATATAAAAATGCATATTCTAAATGTTCCTTATCTAATAATTCATTCATCAATGAAAATTATTTGTGGTACATTTATCGCCTGGTTGTTTTTAATATTGCTCTATCTATTCTTGGTTTGTACAGATCTTCGAGAATGGTGCTACTTAAAGGAGTCGATAAGGATCAGTTTGTTTGGTTAGTACTCTTTTATTGTCTTTGCAGGACATGATCACAGTGAGTTTTGCTCTTCTCCTTGGAGAACGTTTTGTTTTTGGAATTAATGCTAATCTTCTCTGTGCAGGTACACCAATTATGGAAGTCAAAAGGCACGTGAATTGTCTGAAAATCCTTGGGCATCTCTTCTGTTTTACTGGGATGGTCTTAACCGTCAGGTAACTTCTAGTTCACCATGAGATTTTTTTTGTTATAACCACAGCCTGGTTCCAGAACCCTACTGGGCCTTGGACTGACTGAATGGTAGACTCATGGGTGTCAACTGGGATTCAACATATCCAACTGGATGAATAAAAATAGCCCAAAAGATTATGTAAAAAACATAATTATAATAGAAGAAGAAACGAATTTTTTAGGTGGATCAATGAGAATATCAGTTCAATGTGTCACTTGTCGATATATCTTTATATAGAAAGGGACTGGCTGGATTCCAGCCCAATCAAACCAGTCCAAATTGTCTGGTCCATTTTCAAAACTACTAATATTTTGCAATAAGTTTATGTTGATTAGCAGTTGTTATGTACTGCAATGTTCTATTATGTGTATTCATCCATTAAAAGAACAATATTGATATATCTCATTTTACAGTTCAGTATTTTCCATGTAGTTGCTATTAAATATACACTTATTGTCGAACTTCCTGGAGGGGGTAAATCCTTACATAACTTTGTTTTCTAGGTAAGAGTGGAGGGACCAGTGGAGAAAGTTTCTGACCATGAATCCGAGCAATACTTTCATAGTCGTCCTCGAGGGAGTCAAATTGGAGCAGTGGTTAGTAATCAGGTAGGTCTAGCTATACACAAGGTGAGAAATTTATGAATGTTGGACATTGTTGGAGCACCATCAAGTTCTGATATATTTACAATTTGCTCCAGAGTTCGGTTGTTCCTGGGAGACAGGCCCTGCACCAACAATACAAGGAATTGGAGAAGTTTTCCAGCATGTAAACTCATATTCTCAATGAATCTCATTTTTGGCTCCATCTTTTCCATTGATAGTAATGTACAGAAAAGAAATCCCGTACGATTATGGGCTTGCATAATTCAGACAAACACAAACATATATTTTAATTCTTATATAGACTCGTCTTTAAACTTTATTCGGTTTGCTAGCTTTGGATGGAATAGTCTGATTATTATGGTTAAAGAAATAGAGTGATGGGAATAAAGAAATCTGCTTTCTACTTTGAAACATGAATAGTGAATTACAGAGGAACTAAATACTATGGTTTTGAATTTTGCTCTGTTCAGGAGTGTGATTCCGAAACCCAAGCACTGGGGAGGTTACAGACTGAAGCCTGAGCTTTTCGAATTTTGGCAAGGACAACCTTCTCGATTGCATGACAGGTTCATCTCTCTCATCTGTTAGATATGGTTTATTGCGGTGACTTAGAATGAAATAGAGATCCTGACTGTCAGCCCAGTTTGTTTCTCCCCACTCCTCCTTTCTGCGATTGGAGCAAAGTCTTCTGATAGTATCAATGATCTGATCAGATCCTCTCGACTTCCTTTCGTACCAGTCACTTATTCATTGCAATCTATGAACAACATTCTGTCGACAGGTTGCAGTACTCTCCCCATGAGGTTGATGGCAAACGAGTATGGAAAATTGAACGTTTGGCTCCCTGACTAATGGATCTGTCCTCATCTTTGTGAAGAACTCGAGATTTCAAATAAGTTGCATCTGTCACGAATCAGCAGGTACTACTAAATTCGTCCTGGCATATATGGGACTGCCGTTTGCAATTCTTCTGACTGCACCATGATTATCCTCGATCATGAACGCATCATCAAATTCTACCTGCGTTGCATGGTCAGAGATCGACATGCCTTGAGACAATTAATGATAATAAGAACATAATCTCTCGTACTCCTGGAAAAATTCCAAATTCAGGCAGGTCCACATTTCATGTAGTTTCACCGGTATTGGAGATCATTCATACTTGACACCTCTGTATTCCATTCGATTATTGTGAAACGCTGAGAGTCCAACTTCCTTCTGCCATCTGCTTAAGTTGTTCAACCTGTAGGGTGCGCTGAACATCATCTAGATCCCACAAGGAAACTATGCCATGGTGGGTGGCACTCACAGTTGCTTGCCGACCTATGTGCCGTCGTCTCATTCGACGTGATAAGGAGTTGGAATTACGGTGTGTACCGTCTCGCCCAGAGAATAGCCTGGGTCAGAATTCTCGGTGATGTGACATTTGATGTGAGAGTTCGGCTCATCTTGATTCGGCAGATCTACCTTCCCATTTTGAAATTAGAGAGGGTGAAAAGTCAATTGCATATAAAAAGAAAGTTGACTTGTGGAAAAGTCTTTGTTCAAACGTTCTTATATGTGTGCTGTCTTCCACGTGTAACAAATTTTAGAAAATTCGATACCCGCTGCCATGAAATTCAAATTTTTGATTTGACTCAGAAAGGGATACATATTTGAGAGTTGTTCATTCATGGGATCGTACATTTTGTCAATCATAATTTATTTTATTTATAAAGTTGGAATTTCACATTTAAAATATATATATATGTATATCGAATCAGCGGTAGGTAATTGGGCAATTTAATTAATATGCTACGGAGCGATTAAATGTGCCCCCAAACTCCCGTACCGTACGCGAGGCCCTTAAGTGGGCCCGATCTCACATTCAATTATCAGGTCGTGGGCCCCACACCGGTGATGGCCGGTCACCAATCAGCCCAGAGCAGCTGGATTTTGACAGCCGAACTCGTTTCTCTTTTTTTCCTCCTCCTGTTTTTTTTTTTTTTTAATATTCAATAACACATTAAATGCGATTAAGCTGGGAAATTAATTAATTATCCACGTGACAAAAAACTCGATCGGATATTCTTCTCGCCGTTTTTAGGTTTTTTTTTTTCTTCTTTTATTATTATGTCTCTTCCTTCAGGATGAGGGAGACATGAAATTTACTGATTTAAGCCTTAAAAAGCCCGCAATTTTTTTTAATATAAAATTTTGATCTTATACTCATTAGAAATGTTTAAGAAAACATGAGAATTCTGAAATGAGCACCCATTATTAGGNTAAAATTTTGATCTTATACTCATTAGAAATGTCTAAGAAAACATGAGAATTCTGAAATGGGCACCCACTATTAAGAGGTTTCCATTGAAAATGAAAATGAAAATGAAAATGACTCAGCTCGGTCGGGCAGGAAGATGCTGGATCCAGCATGTGAGATTAAGACAAGCCAGCCCATCAGTCAGTCGATCGAGCTCGAGGGATCGCAGTCCTAGTCCTCCACACATAATGTCGTCCTCAGTTCCTCCCACTCGCCCTTTTCTGCCGGGCCAAGTCGAAGAGGACGTCTTATTCTCAAAGGCAAAAAGTGTTTTGAATTGGTTGAGTCAGTCTCAGAGACCCGGGTCACTGCAGATTTTACTTTCCTCCGTGGAGGACATGGGGGGGAGACTGGTCCACCTGAAATGCTACTTACAAGTAAGAAGACAAGCCAGTGAGCAAAGCTTTGCTCCCCATTTTCCTCTCACTCAAATAGCAGTGTCAGATCCCACTTTGGCCATCTGAACCATGCTTTTTACAGACAAACGAAAAGGATAATATTCAACAGGGAAAGGGTAAAGGGATAATACCGGATAAGGTTGTACCGTGTGACTCACCAAGAGGAGAAAAAGGCACGGATCCTCCCATGAGAATCACGGGGATGGCCTGCCTGTGAAGCTCTCCTTCAAAAACTAGCCAAGTCGTAATCGGGGCCGACTCACTCAGGCAATGGGCAACCCGACTTGTGTAAATGAGTGACATGAGGATATATCCGGTTCGGATAACAACGAAAGAGAGGCACGGGAGGATGATAAGTTCTACACGATGATCGCAATCCAAAAAAGTTTCTGCTCCTTCGTGCCAAACGTGGCATTAAGGTCAGACCCCACAAGGGGGACCTCCAACATGTACTTGTACGACTCTTTCCACACATAATTGATGGGTGGGGTGTCTCAGTCAATTTGGTGATTCCGCGTCTAGGAAAATAATCGAGGCAGGAAAAGGGGGAGAGAAAATTAAAAGGAAAAAGACAGTAGTAGTCCCACTAACACATGGTCTATCAGCATAAAAATTTTGGGCATTTATTATCCACTCGCATTGCTAACAGTGACGATGATAAATTCAACAGTCAGGGAGAAGGGCTACAACAACAAGAACATCTGAGAAACTAAAGAAACCAGACATTTCAGGAAGAAGCTGAAGAGATCTGTCATCAGTTCTACTCATCTTAACTAGAACTAGCACTAGCAATGGAAGAGAGACATCGGAAGGGGCAAAAAGAATTATCTCGAGAAGAGGCCGACTGCCTGTTCATCAGAGATCGTCCATTTCTCCCTTCATGTAGGCTTCTTTATGGCAAATGAATAAGATCGTCGGGAAAACAAAATCTAAACACATACCATTACAACATCTTTGTGCAGCCTATTATTTTGCAAGGGCTATCAGCAACGGCTTAGAGATTTGTATTCTTCTCATAGCTCCAGTATCCCGAGCAGGGCAAGCTTTTGCAGGGTGGAAGCCCCCATTTGCGGGTCATGTAAAACTCTCCCACAAAGCTCAAGTTTTCCTCCCATGGAGTGATCAAGGTGAACTGGCTGCTTTTATAGTATGGTCACAAACTGGGGTGCGTCATCCCTTGGCCCATCAAGGGACCTATACATGTAGAGCACGTCAACCGTATCATCGTCCATCTTCTCGTTCTCATCATAACTAAGCAGTTCAACCGCAAGCCGTGGCAATGCACGGGCGACTTCTTGGCAACCCTGTTGGGATAATTGGCATGAGGACATCCACAGGAATCTCATGCTGTAGTAGCGGTGCAGCCCTGAGAGAAGACCCACATTCCCGAATGGACTATCCCGAATCTCGAGCTTCTGCAACTTAGGGCAACCCTCAAGGACATACTTAAGGCCAGCATCACTGTTTCCAGCAAAGGCCACTGAAAGGGTCCTGACCAATTTTCCATACTTCCCTATGTAGGCAAAGGCCCTGTCTGTCAGAAGGCCCGATGTGGCAAGTCGAGTAAGCTTTTTGCAGTTCTTCACGATGGCCCCGAACCCTTCATCCATGGGTGCTCCCGTCAAATGGTCCGGCTGGTGCCGGCCCATTATGCAGAGCCTAAACACAACGAGGTCAGTGCAGTTCTTGGACATAGCGATCATAGCGGCATTTGTCATATGCTGGCAGAAGTATAAGATGAACTGTAGCTTTGGGCAGCCCTCCGAGATTGCCTGGAGGCCAACCTCAGAAACGGGCCCCTCCACATCCTCCTGAGGATCAAGAGGGAAAACACGAAGCTCCCTCAGCTCCCTGCATGTCGCAGCCACAGCCTGGAGCCCCTCATCACATACAGAATCGAGAACCTGCACGGTTGCACATACGAAGGCAGTTTCTTAGTAAGCGTTATGTGATTCAAACAGGATGAAATCCACCTACAATATGCAGCTCACATACCAATAGTACTTGGAGTTTACAGCAGTGACAAATGACTGACTTGAACTGCTCAACGTCAATATTCGCATAGCTCAGATTCAGTGATATGAGATTTGCACAGACTGGGTAGATAGCAGGCAAATATTCTGGCACAACTTCCCTGAACCCAGAAAGACAAACTAAAGATTTGCACGCGGAGAAGGCAGACGCATAATCAAATTCCTGGTTGTCGGTAGCTTGAGGTTCTGCAGGTCCAAATGCACCAGTCCCGAGATGTGTGAGATTAGGAGCTCTCACCATTAACCGGTGTAACTGTCCTATTGAGATGTCACGGTTCAGTCTAAGCTTCTTCAGTGCTGGAGACCTCACCACCAAACTCTCCAATGCCTCAAAGTTTATAGGGCATTCTACACAATCGAAAATGAGAGATTCGAGACAGGTTTCTCCCTCCGGAAAAAAAGATATCCAATCCACACCATCATAAGCAACCTCAGTATCACTTAGGTCGAGAACTCTAAGTTGTCTGAAACACATTAAACAATCCAACAATAAACATAAATCATCCACAGGCCAATATTCCACATCACCTAAAAAATCATCCACAATGCCTTCTCACTTGAAGAAACATTCATAACTTCAAGTTCCATGGCATCGAAAGAATGAGTTTCTAAACAGAAAGAAAAAGAGCAGTGATGAACAGCATTGTTTGGCAACTCAAGTTGCAATTCATTTTAAATTTACATTGATCACAGCTCTTCTCAAGGATGGCTGATAACCAACTTGATACAGAACAAGTCAAATCACAATACATTGGGTCTGACATTTCCCGTCTTTACCTTCTGTTAGTTTACTAGTGTTTTCTAAGAAATCACCGCATTCATAACTTGCAAAATTATTTTAACTTCAACAACCCAATGGAGAATCCAAGGAAAAAATTACACTTCCAAAGATCAGGAATTACCTGCATTTGCTTGCAACTGCAGCAAGTCCACCAGTCCCAAACCCATCACAGCACACAAGCACGAGCTCCTTGAACTTAACGAACGAGTCAGCAAGCAAGCACAGATCCCTGTCCGTGAGGGACATCCGCTTCAAGTACACCCTCTCAAGCCTGGGGTAGGCTTTGCCCATCGTGGCCACCCACGGTCCAAAGTGGGCCCCCCAGTTATGGGGCATGAGGTTGAAATCGGCAAACCTCGGTCGTCCCTTTATGACCACCGACCTGAAAGTGTCAGACTGAAAGAGTTAGCACAGCTACCCCAATTCCTTATAGTATCTAGTCTCCACTAGGCATAGAAACAAACGATCAGACGGATGAATACTATTAGACGTAGTAAGCGATGAAAAAAAAAGGTGAACTTGTGAAGTCAGAGGAGGATAAGTATAAAAGCATTCTGAAAAAATCGAGAGGAAGTACGCTAATTAAGTATCTATCTGACAGCAGCATCAAACATACTATGAATATCGCTATTCGACAAGTATTACGATTGTGCGTTAAGAGGAATGATTACTTGGGCAGGTCTCCTAGTACAAGGTCCCTGTCATAGTACAATATAATCAGGAGCTGACCTGACACGGGGGAAGCGAGCGGTGACCCGGGCAGGGGAGACAGAGTAGCAGTTGCCGATGAACACGTCCGACCGGGTGAGGGCCTCGGTACGGTACCAGGACTTGCAGACGAGGGAGGTGGCGTTGCGGTCCCGGCGAGCGGTCAGGAACTGGAGGACGTGCTCCAGCACGATCTCCAGGACCCGGTCGGGGTGGGGGCTGGGGTGGACGGCGGCGCAGTTCCGGGTCTTCTTGGATCCAGGCTCACACGGAGGAGGACGGCAGGGCTCCTCGTCCTCGGACATTGTCTCGGCGGAGCAGACGTGGTTCTGCTGCGGGTGGTGGCGGTGGTTGTTCTCGGACATGGGGCCTCTGAACGGGTCTATGTCTCAAGATTGGATCTTGATTTGGAACATTAGGTCAGAGTGTGTGAGAGAGACAGAGAGAGATGAGGGGTGGAGAGGCAGGGGATTAGTTTAATTGGTTAGCAATGGGGGAGGGGTTTTCTTCTTCTCTTTCATCCTCAGCTCAACCCAACTCACAGCTCGACTCCATCTCCATGATAGACATGATCTCTCCCTCTCTCTCTCTCTCTCTCTTTTTCTGAACTATCCAATGGGTCTCCACTCTTTCTCCTCCCTGCATTATTTGCTTGCTTGCCTGCCCAACCTTTACCTTTTTCCTTTGTCTTCTTACCCAGCAAATTCATCCATTTTTTTATTTAAAATTATNGTCTTCTTACCCAGCAAATTCATCCATTTTTTATTTAAAATTATATATATATAGAGGTTACATTTGCATAGTAAATCCTATTTAGAATTGATTTAATTGGGATTGTGCGAGCTTATAATATAATCCAGTTTCATATTCAAATCAATTTAAACCCTTATTACCCAACAACAACAAAAAAAAAACCCATAATTTCTTAGGAGATTTTGAGAAGGAAAAAAAAAAACCGAATCTGAGGTTCTATCACAGTAAGACACAGCGCTGTGCTGTGACTGCGAGATGTTTGGTATGCTGGGGTAGCCAATTACCGACTACAAAATTCCAACTTGGTGCCCGATTCGACTCATTGTCCTCTCCTGCGGGCCGTGCCGATCTCCTCTGCACAATCTGCTCCGTTCTTTATGGATGTGCGATTAGGCACCCTATGCACTCAGTCAGCGACTAGCATCGATGGACAAATCCTTTCATCGTATTATTCCCCCTCTCGTTCGGATTTCGTTGGTCCGTTCCCTATTCACCGGTACACATATCACGAAAATTATGCTCATGATTGATATACCCTGCGTTTCCACAAGTCGGACACGCTGCACTCTTAGAACCTCTCTTTAATCCGATCTGTACGCAAATTAGGTGGTTGGATCTGCTGAACAAAGTTAAATGAAGGAGGATGTCTCGCTTTCGATTCTTACTTTATTCTTTAATTAATTAGTTCCGCTCCATCCAAACTCATTTGGAGTTCGTAGATTTTTTTAATACCAATGTTCAACGCGGAAAAGTAGTTCTTCTTTATTTTTCTTACTTATGAGCGTGATAGAAAGCCTAGATGCCTGCTAACTCTGAAAGAGATCATACTCGTGAGATAAACATGCCATTATTTTATCATTTCATTGACGATTCCATTATTATTATTATTATTATTTAAAAAAAGAAAGAAAAAAAATGAATTGTCAAAGGTATGGACAAAATTTTCCAAAGGAGTTCGGTATGTATCAATCGATCAAAGGCCAACCACAGCTCGATGGCTCCTGCAGCAGACATTCTTCCCCCCACCCAAAAAGAACCTTGGGCTGAAAGCCCATGAGTCTACCCACTCTTAACGGTCCAGCCCAGAAACATGGGCTCCAATGGATGATGCCCGGTTGGAGTATGACGAGGATAATAATAAGCGGTCTCATAATAGTTCTTAAAATCAAACCGAATCGAAAATCGGTCAAAATATGAATTTATGGATTCTTAAGTCGGATCAGAGGCTCGATGAGTTGAATTGGATTTTCAATAGATTAAATCGTATATTTAATAAATAATATTATTAATAAATTAATATAATATCATGATAATAATTTATAACAAAAATATTTAATATAATCATTATATCAATCCAAGCTTAACATAAAATATACATATAAGTTCAATAAAATAAAATAAGTACATTATAATATATTTTTATTTTATTAATATTAAATCAACCGATTTTTTTACTAGTTCAATTGAGTTGGCCGGTCCGATGGGAACTGACCGATTCAATTAGAACTCACTGTATTTAAAATACAATTAGGTTAACTTTGGGGACCGGACTAGATGAGTGACCGATTCCTATCCAAACCGACATGTTCAACTTGATTTTTAAAACTATGGATCTAGGATAACTCATCTCAATTTCTTTTATAGGCAAGTTGGTGGGTCGCGTTGGCCCTTTTTGGACAATTTAAATCTGGGAAGAATCGGGTCATAGTGGACGATTTGGATTTTGATTTCGTCCAATAAAAAAACTGCCCTTCACCCATGTCGTGTACCTTGACTGATATATCCCGTGGCCAGCCGAGCAAGCCACTAACCATTATTTTACGGCTGAAGATTGCCAGCTTTTGGATCGGACCCCCCGAGCTTGAGAACAATCGACCCGATCCCAGATTCCCTTTGGATCTATGGGCCACGTCACAGACCCACAGTTGCTATTGTATAAACTACATACACCTTTATGCTTTCTGCCTCTTCATATCTTCGTAAGGTCCAATAACGACTAATCGACTCTCGAGTGCAAATTTCCATGCCGAATGATCCAGGCATCTCATATCTATGCTATAGAGTCGGGTCGTGTGCAGTTCCCTCCTGTTCAAATTGGCCCGCACGGAAAAGACAAAATCGAATTTTGTTTTCTTAAATTTACGGAAACAGTGCTCCTTTCGGCAGATATTTACTCCCCTGCCCCTCGTGGCGAGGAAGGTATAATACTGAGGCCAGCGAGCATATTTTCGAGGGAGGAAACAGAGAGGCGCACGCTCCACCAAAAGAACAGAGCAAACACAGAGAATCCATCCGAGGCGTGGCTATGGCTTCTTCGGTCATCGCAGCAGCTCGAGCATCTCGATCCACGATCCTCACTCTTCGTCCTCGGTGCGACGCTTACAGTCACAGGTTTTCGATCATCTGGCACATCTTGTTGTCACCTTTTGTTTCGTATATTGGAAAAGCAATGGATAGGAATCGCCTTTTCAATCAAGATCACGTTCCTGACATATTCTGCCTTCAATTTGGAATTTCGGATCGGTGACTGCCTGATTTTGTGGTTGATCTAGGTGGGTCACCAGATTCGTCACCAGCGCCGAGTCCGTCAAGGAAGAACCGAAATCAGTTCCAGTCAATGCCGTGAAGGACCTTCTGGATGCGGGACACCGATATTTAGATGTCAGGTAATCGACATTCACATCCTGAAATTGTTTGGATCAAACTCGATGGCTTCGGGCATCCTGCATACATGTGGTAAGGATCTTGCAGACGTCTCTCTGGTTGCACTGAAGCAGGTAACTTGTTTCCCTGTAGGACGGGTGATGAGTTTACCGCAGGGCACCCCAGGGGAGCCATTAACATTCCTTACATGTTCAGGAGCGGGGCAGGTACGTTTTAACTCGTGCTCTTCACGTTGATGTCTCGCTGATTCCCATTCGATATCAGTCAATGGCATCCATGATCCTTTGAGTCCGCGACTATGCTGATTCATTCCTGATCTCACTCGATGGTTTTACTTTCCTAACGGGCAATAAACTAGGGATGGACAAAAACCCAAAGTTTGTGGAGGAAGTATCGTCGAGCTTTGCCAAAGACGAATCATTTCTCGTGGTATGTTGATATATGCGCCTCTGGGAATCAAGGATTATTTGTTTTGGCTGAATTATCGAACTATGCCAGTTTTTCTCTTATTCCCTTGTGAGATTGTGTGTACATTATTGTTGCTCCAGGGCTGCCAGAGCGGAAGGAGGTCTCTCATGGCTGCACATGATCTTCAATCTGCTGTAAGTCTAGGATCAGCCCTAACTCGCAGTCATTGCATTATGCCCTTATATATATATATATATAACTCGAAAGCCTCAGTGGCTTTCAAGAACTTTGGTGTCCATCATCGGAAAAAGGTGCAGCAATTGAACAGTTTTCACGGTTATGAATACTATTCTCGGAGAGCTGAGTGTTTGTCGGCGTATTCATGTGGGATTGGTTGTGCTTCGTCCGTTTGACAGGGATTCCGGCATGTCATTAACGTTGCTGGTGGCTACTCCGCATGGATACAGAATGGGCTTCCCACCGAAGCTGATATTGTCGCAAGCAGCAAACTTTGAAGTCCAGCATGGGAAATGTACTTCTCCGTGGGCCATAAATGTGGACTAGAGCTGCTCCAGTCCCTTTTCAGAAACTGTCTCATCCTCTGCAAGTCTTCTGATTCATTTCCGACTGGACTAGAAGTCGATACATTATTATACAAACACAAGAGACATTTCCTTCAGAGACTAGATGATTTCCCTAATTGAATGCGGAGCGCTTGGATTTCCCATTTTCACGATATGGTTCACCCACATTGAATTTGTCAAATCGTAGACTAATAAGAGTTCCTCAACCGGATTCATCTATATATATTCATTTTTATTAAAATTTTGCTATAAGAACAGTTAAACATGCTCATAATTAACACTATCGTGACCATCCTGGAAGATGTATGTTTTTTTTTTCCAACGAGAATGTACAAATATTTTTTTGTTATTGTAAAATTCATTTTATACTTATTTGCTCTACTCTTTTTTTGTAAGGAAAAATGTATAGAATCGCAATTTGGTATTATACTTATTTGCTCCTGAAATTCCGACTTGAGCACAAATATTTGTCCAAATAATATAAATAATTATTTTTAAAAAATAA
>CXYZ01012157.1:2166116-2207182 GCA_900006705.1 Sonneratia caseolaris
AGATATGAAATGACTGTCAAAGACTCAGGAGGAGCCATATCCGGGGAAATTAAGAAAACAACTTTGGATATTAATTGTCTTATTACTGAATTTATTTGCTTTTCTCCTTTTAATTAAAATAGAACATACTATTGTTTCCCGATTTAATGTATTGGTAAAAATATTTCTACACATTTATATAAAATTAAATTCATAAAAGGATATGGAAAAGAATATATGGAAAGTGAGAATTTCTTTTTTTTTGGGCTACAAATGGGAATTAACTTTCCAAAATTCAACAATTATTAAATTTCTTGTATAGGTACGCACAATTGAATGAAATAAATTAGTCCAATTAAAATATAAAATAAATTCGGATATAGGATTGCGCCTATTTATTCGAATTAGTGAAAGGTAGACCAGTTGCTTTTCTGGCCAACCACCGTGATTATGACCGGGAAACCACTCCCCTGGGCCTCTCCTTGGATAGGGCGATGATATACTGCAAACGCGTAAGCTGTTGTTCTCGCTTATGTTTTCTCCTTCGATCTTCCAAGTTTGGCAGCTGTTTCCCTCGTGCCGCGGCGATAGCAGCTGCTCCATTTCATTAGGCAACAAATTGATTTTTGTACATTGCATTGGACAGGTACATGGACAACCTTTGACATTGTCATTTTTGAATCTTGGAGTAGCAGTTGCCTGCCGATGCCATCTTGTATCTTCAAGATTGGCTGGCCGAGCCGTCATCTAAATTCGGCATGAGATCTTGATGCTGTCGGATCACTTCATTCAATATGCCCTCGTGTAGGATTTGTGTGAGATTTATCACCCAAAGAAGAAGAAGAATCTTATATGAACAAGCATTAAGGCCAAATACAGAACAATTTATCGCAAAAAAAAATACAAAAATAAGAATTAGTAATAATTGACGAAACTGGGCAAATGAACCGACGGACTCAATCAACTCTTGCCGTTGGAGGGGTGCAACCGTAGAGGCCGTGGAGGGGCCATTGTCCTCCTCTTCCACAGGTTGATCTCCTTCCTCGGCTGCAAATCCTTCACCCCACCGACTCCAAATCCACCTCCGCCTCCGCCCATCAATATCGGAGCGGAGAAGGGAATCATCACCTCATGGTCGTCTTCTTCTTCTTCTTCCTCTTCATTCTCCTCCTCCTTCTCTTCCCTTGCCTTACGGTGGTCCTCTTCGTCCGAGTGACAGTTCCTCTGCTCCGAGTCCACCGGAGCAACCTGCACCTCCGACCAGTCGAACCCCGCTAGCGCATCCCGCCCGCTGGTGAACCGCCTCATCTGGCCTAGCGCTGGCGCCCTGTCCGGAAGCCGAGCCAGCTCGGGCGCTGCGTCGGCTCTGCTGCTAGTGGACATTTCCCCAGCTCTCCCCTGTTTTCTGCCTCCGCCAAAGATCCTCCGTATCGCCGACGCCTGCTTCGTAGGCGGCGAAGGACGCTTCTTCCGCGGTCCGTCGGCCTCGGGCTTGCCCTTCTTCTTGTGCTTGATTCGGCCTATGCATGAGACTTTCGGGGAGACAGGCTCGGAAGTATCAAAATCGGCCGATTCACCGCCCTTCGGCCTCCGGCGAGCCTCAGTGGGGATGATCGAGACCATCAGCGGACCGGAGAATCCCTTCCGTATATGGGATTTCATCCGGCTGTGGTTGAAGTTAGGGTCCAAGGAGGAGGTCGTGTGCGTGAGGCTCCTCTTAATGTTGTTGCTCTCCGACGACCGGCCGGGACTGAAAGGCGGGTTCTGGAAGGAGACGCCCGAAGCGGCGGCTCTGGGGAGCAACTTGAGGAGCTTACTGCCGCTTCGCTTGTTGGGCTTCGATTGTTTGTCTCTCTCCATTGTCTGTATGATCAGCCGGAGGAAGTGAACGATCAGAAGATTCCGAACTTCAGAAGAGAATGAATCTTCACCTTTTTCTTGATGACCGAAATGAATTTTTTTTGGGGTGAGAAAGAGGTTTTATTATGTTAGGTGGAGGGGTCGGGAGTTGCAACCTTCAAGAAGAAGAAGAAGAAGAAGAAGAAGAAGAAGAAGAGACTATGGAGGAGGAGGAGGAGGGGGAGGAGTTATATGGAAGGTTGTATTGGGTGCTTGACTGTGTCAATTAAGATTGGTTTGGAAAAGAAAGAAAGAAAGATAGGTAGATAGATATACATGTTGTATATCATTTGGTCAAACGACCCAAACCCTCAATGTTGATACCAAATTGGATAAATATTTGTAATATTTAATTTACCAATCACATCTAGATATAAACCCATTTGCGATTCATGGTTACCAATACATAATTAATCTAGACTGGCGATGGAGTTAACCTTTTGATTTCAGTTGAGACTTACACCCATCATTTTGCGACTTGTCCATCTCAGCTTGACGCCTGACTTCATCCATCTTTTCGGCTGGACGACTCGCTTGCTTTCCTTGAGGTGGGGTTGTCGACCAAAATGCTCTAAAGCTCAACCCTGGACGTGGAGGCTTGATCCGGCTGCGAGTTCTACGAAGGAGCAGAGACGATATCTACGACCAGGTTGTAAAAATTAGCCAGACGAGTTAGAAGTATGAAAATGACGCGTGGGGGGGAGAAACAAATGATTAATTTTTCCTATGACGTACATTGCCAAAATGATTCCAAGATTTTGAACATACCTCTTTGGGTCACTTTGAAATTGGCAAGAAAGTTTGGGCCACTTGATTTTGAATTCCATTTTCCATCAAAATCGATGGTGGGGGCGGGCGATGTTACTTTTCTAAAGCCACGACCCGAGACAAGAAACAAATCAACCCACAGGAAATTCCTGGGCAAGGCGCAATCCTATTCCTTTTGTTTGTCTTTTTAACTTCTCACACAGCCATTGGCTATGGCTGTGGCTATGGCGGTGTGAGAAAAATCTACACGACCATCTACTAGCATTCAACGATCTTAACCATCCATTGCTAGTACTATACGTGCCACGTAATTAATTCCAAGTTAAGTGAAAATATGATTTCTAACTCAATTCTTCATCCCATTAAAGTCCCTTCCTCTCTCTCTCTCTCGTTTCCCCCCAAATCTGTCCATTTAGTATGGGATTTTATTTTTCCATCCAAAAGAAAAAGAATCAATTTTGAGTAGAGATGGTTTCTTTTCCATTCTTTCTAAATCCCTTTCTCCAGAACAAATCATGGATTGCGAATCTGCAGTATTCGGTTTAGTGAAAGGTTGAGATTATTGAATTTGTTTCACCCAAAAAGAGGGGAGAGACTAGAGAGAGAGAGAGAGAGAGATGAATTGAACCCGAAAGCGCGTATGGGACTTGGCAAGGGATTGGTCGCAAATAGGGCTTTGGGCCCAAAACTGATAAGTTAATGGGCCTGACTCAATTATTCTCCTAATTTCCAAGGCCCAGCCCATTTCCCGCACGAAACGGCAAACGGGTTGGTTCCCTCTCCCTCTCCGCCTCCCTGGGCTCTGTCCTCTCCCGAGTGCTGACTATTTTCCCCTCGTCTATGCGACGGTTAGTCGCTCGGCCCGCTGCCGTCCCTCGAGAGCGTCGCCTGCTTCCGCCTCTTCCTTACGGTGTTTCTCTTATCTGCAACGCCTGAGCGCTTTTCACGTCCCCCACCCTGGGGCTGATCTGCTGCTGCCAAGCTTGAGTGAAAGAGGCACAGAATATTTTTAGGTCTCTTGGCCTGTACGATCACCTTCGGGATGAGGTTCCTTCCTGTCACTGATCTGATCTGATTTGATTCTAATGCGAGAAGAGCTTTTATAGAAGGATCGAATCAGCTATGGATCTTTCCTCCAGCCTGCAAGGATCTTAACTTCCTTCTTGGAGCTAGATTTCTGATGCTCCTACTGCCAACGCACTGAGGATTGTTCGAAGAGCACCGCATCGTGCACGAGGCTGTGCTTCCCTAATTGAAACGTTGTGTAGACGACTCCGATGAGGATCATGAACATTCTGTTCTACCCGGTATATCTACCCACTTCATGCTTGTAAATTCAGTTGCTGCAGACAAAATGATTATTGTCCAAAATGATTAATCTTGGTGCCACCGATTCGCACACACCCAATATCTTGCTGCTCAATTAATTCGGGTTGCTCAAAAGGAAACGGAATATAACACGGTGATATCAGCTTGGTCATGAGTCCAACTCAATGAGTCATTTTTCCAACTGGAGAACCGCCAATTAACAACTCATCGGTCTCTCCCCACTTCCACCTAATGCCAAAGCAGAGTCATGTGCCCAGAAGAAAAGAACAGAGCCCCCCTCATCATTCATTCATAATTTATATTACCACCTGCTGTGTCGATGGAATCATACGGGTAAAGGGTTGATCAGAGAGAGAACAGATTCCACGTGAAGTCTAATGCCCTGATCCGATCAGCGTATAGTATTCTCCCTCCTGGGTTTAAACAAACACTCAATAACTCGATCGCACCTCGAGCTCGAAACCTGCTAACTGGCTGGACTCAAGGGCGTTCATACACTGGACTTATTGCTGTCTTGGGATGTTACGTGGTTAATCTAGCAGGTTGCGGATTCTGGGCTGTTTTTTTTTTTTCTAATTATATATATATATGTATATTTATCATGTTGATGCTATATGTCGAGTCACATGGTGAATAAATTTTTAGCTTCTGCAGCAGCAGGGAGGCGGGCATGTGAGGTCTCGAAAGGGGTAGTGAACGTGGGCTGAATGAGGCACAAAAAAAAACAAATCAGATCAGAGGCTTGGAGGATAACTCGATTGAATAATAATAAAAAAAAGGCTATAAAATCGGATGCCCAAGTGGTAGTTAAGGCATCTGAACTTGACAGAGACCCCCCGCTTGGGAGATCATGCTTATTGTTAAAGATGTTTTAAGCCGCTTTGAGTATTGGTCTTGCACATGGATCAGTGGCTAGAGCCATAGATAATGTAGCTCATCAAATTGGTCAGTTGGGGATGAACTTGCAGTATCAAGGATTAGTTTTTGCGGAGGGCATCCCCAGAAACCGGTCATTGTACTGATGATTGATGTTACTTTCGGTTAGATTAATAAAATTTGCCATTATCCATCCCCAAAGAACTCGATTGAATAAAACCTCACAGGAGTTAGACAATGATAATATAGAAAATGAGTATATTGCACTCGACCATTCTCAGTGAGTCTTCTTTATTACTTTATTTCTTTCTTCCTTTTATTATTGTCCCCTTCTAAATCTGCGATGGTGAAATAAGAAATAATCACAATAGAGAAGAAAATAACGGCTGCTTTCATCTTTCAGATCTATCCACTCGCAGAGATCACATGCAGAGGATTCTGCCTTCGGTGCCTTACATCCTATTTAAAGTATTGGGCGCTTCTGATTCACCCAAAGGCCCGAAACAACCCCATTGGCGACCTTAGTTTCTTCCCGCAGATCTGTACTTACTCTCTCTCTGTCTAAAAGGAAGCAAATTATGAACATGGGAAGAGCCATTTTTGCACTGGTGGCAGGTCTTGTTCTTCTGCGCTTCACGGGGGTCTCTGCATTTGTTCCTACGCGGTGGACTAAGGCCCATGCCACCTTCTACGGAGGCAGTGATGCTTCCGGCACCATGGGTAAGCTGTTCTTCTTACATTTCCTGCTGTAAAACCTGAAATCTCTCATTTGATTGGTTTCCGAGAGCTAGTTCAGCATGCCTTGAGGTTCAGTTTTCTTTCTGAGCTTTGGACCTGATAATATGCGTTAGAGGCTCACAGTTGGACCCGTTTAGCATAGAAAAGGCACATAATCTGCAGGTCTCTGCACCTTCTTGTGTCAGCTCAGTCGAGATAGCAGCACTAAATCATCCCAAGGCTACTTACTCAGTTCAACCTCTCTTCTCCCTTTTATGAAAATTACGGAGTATCCTGGTATCGATATATTATTTTACGAGCTCAACTTATCCTATATACAATTTTACTTAAAAGAAAGAAAGAAATGTACAACTGAGTCCAACTGGGGCTCAGAAAGCCTAATCTAACTGGTTAGAGAAATACCCACTTGGTGCAGGAGGAGCATGTGGCTATGGAAACTTGTACGAGGCAGGATATGGGACACGAACGGCAGCTCTAAGCACTGCGCTGTTCAACGACGGAGCATCCTGTGGGCAGTGCTACAAGATCATGTGCGACTACCACTCGGACCCAAGGTGGTGCATTAAAGGAGTCTCCGTGATCATCACTGCGACCAACTTCTGCCCTCCGAACTTTGCCCTCCCGAGCAACAATGGGGGATGGTGCAATCCTCCACTCCAGCACTTTGACATGGCCCAACCGGCTTGGGAGAAGATCGGCATCTACAGAGGAGGGATTGTGCCTGTCCTCTTCCAAAGGTACATCAGAACTCTGCTGTATACATGCAATGACAATGGTCATGGTTAATAAAGAAGAAATCTGCATCCTTTTTCTGCTAGCACTATTACTGATTAGATTCTAAATATCCTCTTGCAGGGTTCCTTGTAAGAAACATGGAGGCGTGAGGTTCACCATAAACGGAAGAGACTACTTCGAGCTCGTGCTGATCAGCAACGTAGCAGGGGCCGGATCGATCCAGGCAGTCTCTGTCAAGGGCACGAAGACGGGTTGGATGGCAATGTCGAGGAACTGGGGAGCAAACTGGCAGTCCAACTCTCACCTCAATGGTCAGCCCATGTCTTTCAAGGTCACCACTACAGACGGGGAGACCAGGGTCTTCAGAAAGATCGTGCCATCCAACTGGGCTTTTGGGCAGACGTTTTCCAGCAACATACAGTTCTGATCAAGCTATGGCTAGAGCCATCCATGAGAGTTCAAAGTCCAAAACATCGGATTTTGGGCTGGCAGAGGCGTGCTCACCCCCGATCTGGAGCAGCCCGCCATCACTCATCCCCGCCTTTAATCTATTGATATGATACAGCTCAAACAGAAACTCAGGTGCATTTGAGCGCAGAATTTTATGGAAATTTCTATTCTTTGAAACTCAATGTTATACGCATGCAAATAAGGAGCTCCCCCAAAGCCGCAGCTTCAAATCATGGGTACATCATGTTGCGTTGATTTTATTTCACAGCGATATGTGATCTTCGTTTTTCCAGCAATGTACACAATACAAAGAAGATTGAATTTGGGGGACATTCGAGTTCCTGTCGGCAAACTTTTACTTTGCTCGGACTTGACCTTTGGATGGCCAGGATGAAACCAGTCATCGACAGAATTGACCGTTTAACAGCAGAGTCTCCTGATCCACACAATCTGCAAAGAAACAAAACAGCGGTGCATAAGATCCAGTAAGTATTTGCAATGACCAAAAAGGCATAGTTGGCTTTTGCGAAGAAATGGCTCCAAATTCTCCTCGTATAACTGTATCCTGTATCTTGACCACAACATAAATCGGCTCGACAAGAACTTGTATACTTCTTTTTTACCGTTTTTTTTTTTTGTATCGTGTCATCAGTATGTCGTCGGCACTTCAGTCCCATGAATCTCGCCCTGGGGCAAGAAAACACCGTCTTGAGATGAATGTCCGTTGCTAGTGCCAACTATGGGCCGAATATAGAAACGGCCAGAAGTTGTCCAAATTTTCAGGCAGTACGGCTAACCCTCTTGACATCACAGGCATACCCAATAAGCTGACATGTAGACCAATACTGCTCGAGGACGACATGATAGATCATTGGATTCTTCTCTATCGGTTTCTTCGCATCTCCAAGGAATCGGGAAGTTTAGTGTCTTTCATGGAATCGGAGCATGTTTGACTTGTCCATCAAGATTTGGCTACCCTCGAGTTCCGTTTCTTTAAACTAATACCCGAAAATAATTTGTGCCCTTTGCCGGATGTTTCAAACTCAAAAATTGCCAAACGAATTACTGAACCCAAAATAATGTACCATCCCTCGGAAAAGTTAATTCCCGAACCCCGTTACCAGGGTAAAAGAAAACAGGACTACAAGACCATAGCCCCGGTACAGGTCGGCTGAGCAACAGTCTCATTTTTCACTCATCCTAACAAGCATGGTATAACACAAGTGACAAGCAAGTGTTTCAAAGTATATGCTGAAATCCCATATACATCCAAGTTAATAATCTGTATGTTGCACAAAGCAAAGACCAGGCAGATACAAACGGGGCGAGAAACCTCCAGATAGAATCTAAATATACACAAAATAAGCAGCGGAAAGATCTTGCAGAATCAGCACCAGACAACTGTCAGTTAAACAAAAGAAATAGAAGACCAGCAGCTGCTGTCTTTCATTCTTTGATGTGCACCTCAAATACAAACCTTAGGATGGAACTTCAAACCTTTGGGGCACCCAAGAGAATAACGATGGACTTAAAAGAATTGGGTCCAGAAGGATTCAATGGGCACTCACAAGGAATGGATGCTGACATACCCCACACTCGATGGTCTCAGAGCCGGAGCTGGGAACCTGGACCTGGATTTCAGCCCAATACTTCTAATTAGGAAGGAAGGAATGCAAAGAATATACTTCACATGTACACAAATGTGGTGCAGGATCTCAACCTGCAAGTGAACGGTACAAATAGGACATGCAACTTCTCTCATTCCTGGTCCCTGTGACTTACGGCCTGAAAACAAGTTCAGTTTGGTTATAGGACCAAGAAATAATAAATTCTTCAAATTTCCAATGAGGAAATGCAATGAAAACAATAGGCTGGTCCATTCTCAGCAAGATGGAGAAAGAAGATCAGTTTTATAATCCTAGAAAAGGCATAGGTAAGTCCAGGTCAAGACGATTACCTGATGCACCCCTGCGATTCTTCTCCATCTCCTCCTGCATATACAGTCAATATTACATGTACACATAGGGCAACAAACACAAACTGATGTTCATAATTATGTAAATCCACAGGCATCAATCATAAGAAAATGGTCCACTCAAAATGTCAAGCAGATTATTTTTGTTTCCTGTCCAAATACATGATCAACGGTAAAGAAACAACCTGAAGCTTTCTGGCAAGATCTTCATGACTCTGTAAGCCTGCTGGTTTGCTAGCAGCCTCCTTTGCATTGGTCAGTCTCTGTGTTACTTCAGCCTGAAAAGCAGAAATAAGAGAGCGCATTAAGACCTTTTATACATACGTTTCTCCCTTAATATTCAAGAAAATGGGGAAAAATTCTCCGGGCTTAAGGAACCAGTGGCTTACCAAACACCAATCACAAACTCGAACTGGCTGGGCATTTTCATCAGCAGTTAGAGCAATCCTACCATGGGTACACTTGTCACAGAAAATATCTCCACAGTTCCTGCAATGATGCTGGAGAGAAGAAAAATTAAGGGTAAGAAAACTAAACAAGAACATAAAATGTTTATGAGCACTAGAAGATAAACCACAAAGAAAATAGTGTGTACCCTGCGAATGAATGCTCCAAAATCTGCTTCACAAGATGTACACTTTTTGACTGCCTCATCAGGAACCTGTAAATGAAAATATTCAAAAGAAGATGGAGAATTTCAGATGTCCTGATTGGCAGATGAACAAATTCAACGATGACAATCATGAAAAAATTTAACCATGTTCGCTGCATATGCCCTATTAATCTCTTAAAACAAAAGTATTTATACAGAAAATTTGAATTCTAAATATCTTCACTCATTTTGTAGGCCAATTACTTACAATAAAGAAACAGACATTACCAAATTCATATAGCTGACCTTTCTAATAGAAACTTGAAGAGCCCTAGAAACAAACTAACTGGCCCTAGATGCCCATTGCCAAGTGCCTATTCCAAATCCACATCAAATGTTATGCCCTGACTGAGTGCAATTGCTAGATCAAACAAGAATCCATAGCTCTTAGAAATTCTTTAACTCAAAATTTTTTTTTGGATGGATCTTTAACTCAACCATTCAACTAACCTGTTTGTAAACACCATAAGCAGGGACTGTGCAGAATACTTTTGTCTCACACTATCAAGCATAGACCCAGTACAAGAAATGGAACTAACTATGAACTGCATTCAGATGTAACAAAACTCGATAACATAAGGCAAACATTTATCTCTCTACAAAAACTATTTTGATCAATTAGAATCATGCAAGAACGTTTAGATCGGCCACATATAACACAGACATATTTGCTAAGAGAATACCATGACTATATCAAACAACCATGACATCTAGAATTCAACATATTTACAATTTTGCAAGATGTTAGGTTACCCAGTGATCTTTCTCTTCATTGCCAGGCTTTATCAGATTTATCCAATCAGCAAAACCCTTCTTTTTCTCTGCTGGTTGCTCATTTATCTTTGATGTATCAGAAACTCTGCTTCTTCCTCCCATCTCCTTGAGCTGAAAATCAGAGAGAAATTTTTAAGCAAATAATTACACTGCTCAACTATCTTTAGGCAAAAATTTTATACATCTTTATCTTTTACCTGCACAGTTGCAGCTGTCACTATGTCCAGAATAGTGTTAGTGGTGTAACGATTTGATTGCAACCTGATTCTTCTCGGTTCAATGTCCACAGAGCTCTTGGACCAAAATGCTAATGTCGAAGAATCAGTCACCTACATAAGAAGGAACATGTTAAGCTTGGAATTATCAACAGTAGAAGTAAAAGAAAGAAAATAAAAGGTACTGAAATAAACTCACTTCGCATCTAGTGATATTCTCAAGCGGGTAAATCCTCAACATCCGGCCGGTTGAAGGATCAAGCATCTTAATTCCATCCAGACCAATCTGCAAGGATGTTAACAAAGTTATGACATGAAAAAATAAAAGTTTGTTTGGGGGGGGTTTGTGGCGCGGGGGCAGGGGTGTGGTGGGCCAGAAAAAGTACAGTGACAGCAAAACAAATACTTTTACATAATTTGGCATTGGTGGTGCATTGTGCTAAGCACAATGGCATGATGAGAAAGTTGCAGATTATGGTGATTGAAGAAAGCAAAATCCATCCATCAAAATCAAAGTAGCCACAGTTCTCTTGATTTTTGCATCCCTAATTGATTCATTATGCATGTTTATATATTTTAATAATCCAATCGAATAAAGTCCTAGTCTAGCAAAAGCTAATGAAGCAAAGAAACTTCAGCAGGTTATCAATACAAGTATGTCTGTGTAGTTGCTAGAGGCACGATCGATCATTTTCCCAAATGCAGTATCCGAGCACCGAGGTGATGCAAAGAGAACCTGAGGATCAACTCAATTCCCAAAGAACAAGATAGGGCTCTCTCCTCATCAATCTCAAAGAAAAATATAAGGAGAAAATGAACGGAGAAATGCAAAACCTGGCAAAGAACGTCCAAGGCACTCTGGGGTCCATTTTCAGGCAATAGCTTGACCCGAAACTTCTGGACGCTGCTTTTAACGTCCTGCTCTGTCTCCACCTTGGGAACTGCTCGGACAATCTTTGATGAACTAACTGATGACGACTCCTCAGAAGAAGGAAAACACATCGACCTTCCATAATCATCAAAACCCGACCACGTAGAAGAATTTGGAGCTGTCCCTCGAGCCCCATAAGGCTCCACTTTGCCCCCTCGGTAAGCATAGACACCATCTCCACACAAATCATCCCGACCTGAATCATAGAGGGAAGCATCTGACTGCTTCCCATATTCTGAAACCAAGCTGGACCCGCTACGGCCATTATTTTCATATGCATCATTGAAGTAGCTGCTTGTTTGGTCGAAATTTGAGGAACCAGTGTAAGATGATTCATATGAAGGTGGATTATACGGTGCTGACGAACTGTGTAAAGATGAGTAAGGGGCAATAGAGCTGCTGGGGTTCGGATTGGAGTTCAGACTAGGCGCAACTGAGATCGGAGAGGAGTAGCTGGTAGGCACCTGTTGAGTTGGCGGTGGCTGATCATACGAAGGGGCGGGGGGTGAGTAGTAGGATTGCAGAGGCTGCTGAGCAGGAGATTGATAGGCGCCATGATACTCGAAGCTAGGAAATGAGTCGAGAGCTGGAGGAGGGGGAGGCGGGGTCTGCGACAGTGAGGGGTTGAAGTTTGACGGTGTCGGCAAATTGGGGCCATGGCTCGGTTGAGAGAAGTATGAAGGGGCAGTTAGGGGAGGGGCGGGGTCATGATTCTGGGGGTAAGGCGGGTAATTGGATGGGTAGGTGGCGTTATCGGCGGGAGAGTAGCCGGTGGTGGAGAACGGCGGGGCAGAAGCGTGGGTGGCGGGGCCGTGATCGGCGGGGTTCGTGCTCGGATTAGGATTTGAGATGTCGCCAGAGTGTTGGTTATAATAAGGAACGAAGCCGCAATCTCCCCGATGCATGATTCGCCTGGGTATCACAGAGATCGACGCAGGTACGGACAGGGAGAAAGCCTGCTTGCCGCTTGGCTATGAAGGACGCGGAGTCGACGGAGAAGATGATTCGGCAGCACAGACACGGAAGACCGAGGAAATGACTGCAGATTCCCAGGGAGAGTGGTCCGGTGAGATCGAGAGCACGGAAGATTTGGTGAGATCGTGTCAGCTGATTGTGTTATATGGCCTTGATGACCGTGGGCTGTTCCAGTGTCTTGCGTGCCGACATTGCGGGTCCGGTGGGCCCCAAGTTCCAAAATGAAGGGAAGATTACTGAGCTTAACACATTAATAAAAAAAAAAGTGACATTATTTAAAAAATGAATATAATTTTTTGATTGGATAAGTGAATGCGATATATATATATATATATATATTTACTGGCGCATCAAACAAAGAGGGGACCATTGGGTGATATTTACGGACTAAATGCCATATATATCATCTGTGCATCATATGAAAATAGCCGAATTGTTCGACCAGATCCCGATTCAGTCATATCTCTGCTTGATCACTTCATTCATACTATTTCTTCGTATAGGAAAGCAAGAGAATTCTGACCTGAAGGAGGAATCTCAAGTGAAGTCAAAAAACATTACCCGTTGGTCTCACTACCTTTCCCAGAAAATCTTATGCATCAGGCAACAGTAAATTCAGCCAGTCCTCATGAAATTATTGCCTTCCCATCATGAAGGAGTATAACTTGTCCAAATAATCACCAAGCTAACGGTGTAAAAGCTTCTATCTATAGAACCAAGGAAAAGGTTGAGAACTTTGTGGCATTAGTAAATAAGCATCAAAATCAATAATAAAACTTGGGCATCTATCTTCTTGACTTCTCTATTTTCCACAAGTATAATTCCAAGGAAAAACTATCAGGCGAGCTCTCTGGCAGAATCACCAACTGCTCTCTCCATCCGATTGTACCATTCCCCAATACGAGTATTCTCCACCATATCCTTACCTGACTTGAGATTTCGAATTGGCCTCAGGACTCCGAAAACAGCGAGATCAGCCAAGTTAGGCTTGACACCACCTGCTCATGGTATTCAAAGATAGGTTCACTAACACATGCTTCATAGCCAACTTGAACATTGACTAGGTAAGTAAAAAAAGTGAACTACTAACCACAATATGGACGGTTCTTTAATGCATCAATCCAGATTTCTGCAGCTTCATATAATGCTCCACGCTCATCGGTGATGTTGTGTTTCTTCTTCAGTTTCTTCGATACCATATACATAGCAGCCGCACCAGTATATTTTGCTATTAACCTCTCAGTGAAACTGAAATTGCCTGGCAGAAAAATGAAAAGTAGAGTCTCTCAGAGGTGATTTTCAAGGACATCTCATCGAAATACACTGTTTAACATACGAGAGTCATGGCACAACTTGATCTTTTGCCATCAACTGAGTTTAATGTTTGTCATTGAATAAGATCAAATCCTACCATGACAAATCCTAAGGCATCACCAACAAGAGATTGTCCCCAGCTATCAAGGAACTGACAGCATAATTACATGATATATCAAAACAAATACAGGCACGATTAAAAGCATAGAATGAAGAACAACTTCAAAGAGAAAAGAAAGGATGCTAAAGATAGAATCAGCCATTAGGAACATTCAAAATCCAGTTCTTACCATGACTAGTGATATAGTCAAATGATTCAAGTGCCTCCGATGGTGTTCTATAAATGTTTGGTGATAAAACATGAACCAAATGATTATCTACCCACCTGCAAACTTAGCTCATATGTCAATAAACAGCTAAAATAATTTATCAGACAAAAAAATCAAAGGGCAAGTCTTGAGCATTATTTGGATTACGGAGGACTAGTCCATTGAGAATGGCACATGTAAACATGAGTTGAATGAAAGAGAAAATAACCGTACCCACACCACTTGCTTTCCTCCTCATCTTCAGCAAAATTATCAGGATACATTTGTTGAAATAACTCATCAATGATAGCTGCAGATCATAAACCCTTGCACTTAAAAACGCACATATGAAAACTAGCACCAAATAAGACTTTTCACTACTCAATACATTGTCAAGAAGATTATGTATGAAACCCAACTCATAAAATAAGAATTCAGGAGATGGCAGACAACCTGAAGAATCGACCATCTGCCTTCCATCTACCATCAGTATTGGCACCTTCTTGTAATCAGACCATTTAATCTCCTTCTTACTGATGGGATTGACTTCCACAACTTTGTATGATATTTTATAGTAATCGAGGAATGCTACAGAAAAAAAAGGAAAATATAACTGACAATAATAAAGATCTTAAATCAGCAAATCGGCCAGGCTACGGTCATGAGAACATTTCTAACAGGTCACTTGATTATATATCAACCCCACTAACAGAAGTTTAAATAAACTGCCATTAAGTTATCCTACAACTTCCTGAAATTGTAGGTTCTCAACGGACCAGATTTCGTCTACAATGTTGGGTTACTTATTGACGAACCCGTGGAAAAAGCAATATAACCATAAAAAAAATCTTAGTAGAACTTGGAGATACTATCAAGCTCATTGCAGCGCAGAACTACTGAGCTTTCACATTCCCCAAGGATAAAATTGGAACAGTTACGGGTCATTTCGACAAAATGGTGAAATGAAGGAGCAGAGGGACTGGAATTTCACCCTTCACTTTGTTGCAGAAAGGGCAGGCTTCGTACTGATAGAGAACAACGTCCTTGGGATAGAACTTCTCATCTTGCGGACTTTCCTTCCCGCGGACTTCCTGCGCCGCAGACGAAGCTGCACCCGAGAAAGACCGAGTCCCGGTGGCGGCTTGCACTATAGGTTGAGCCAGCAGCTTGAACCGACCACTGCGCCTATGAGAGAGCACGAGCGGGTCGGCCGCCGATCCTGTGCCGGACAGAGCAGCTCGGAAAAGCCGCAAGCGAGTCGCAGAGGAGTCAGCTCCGGCGGAAACCTTGCTCAAGGCGGCGGCGAGGCCTTTGATCAGTCTCATTGTGTCCGAATTCCGAAGCGGTGGAAGGGCAGGGGACTGAGCTGATTCTGGCGGCTTACTCGGATGGCCAAGTAGGGCTAAGAAATTCTTTTGCCACGTGCCTCTGTTTCAACAAAGAAGCGTGAACGAACGCGCTATTGAAGGTAGTGGCGTAGAAACGTCCAGGTAGGCGCCGACTGATTTACGTCAAAACCCAATACTACCCTCGCCCATGCTCATAATTACGCGTATTTAGACAGTCGTTTCTGAATATAAGATACACGCGCATTACCATATAAATACCTTTTGTCAAAATCAAGAGTATGTTTGATTATCAGACATGCTCGAGACAATAAGAAACTGAACGCGTTACCGTTTATAGATTAAAATTATAAATACCATAAATTTAATAGTAAATAACAATATTCTAATACATGTTAATAGTGCATATTTTTTTCTTTTTATTTCTAATATATTAGTGTTTTTTTATACTTAATATTTAATAGTGGATGAAACGTATTTCCGTTTTCAGACGCTGCAGGTTTTGCCAACAAGAGAGATAATTAATTATATTGTAAATATCCCTTAATGTAATATTTAGGTCACAGAAAACCTTACCTAATACCTATGGAATTACCAATCTATCCAAAAAAAACTTACTTATGGTAAAAATACTCATAAATAAAAAGATTGAAAATGATATAATTAAAAATAATTTTTTTTAAAAAAATGCCATCTATAGATAAATAATATATCAATGAATTAGGGATGCTGTCCTAAAAAATTCTCTCCTTTAAGTGAATATGTTTGTGGTAATACTCCATTTTTTAGAATTTATTTTATAAAATTGGAAATTTCTAAGCAAGCCCCCAAATTCCCCAGGAGCAGGCAAATACAAGAGGGCAATCTCGGGAACTCGAAAAAGTTGCCGCGTCAAGTCGGTGCTGCCTGCTCTATATATAGCCCCAAACCCCAAGTCAGTGAGGGTGCCGCTAGGTTGTTCTCTGAAAAAGTTTTTCGGGGGGGAGGTGTTAGGGTTAGGGTTAGGGTTTGTCTCATCGTTGAGATCGGGTTGTAGTTGGTACTCGGGGGAGATCTGGCACTGTAATTACCGCCGTATTTACTCGGTTGAGTAGGACCTTCAATTCGCCGAGCGAGAGGGATGTCTCGGTGTTTTCCCTATCCACCTCCGTTGTACGTAAAGACCGGAGCGTGCGGCGGTGAAGGATCAATCGAGACGACTAAGGTTGGTTTTGAAATCATGAAATCTTTTGTATAAACTACAAGGGATGGGTTCAATGAACATGCAATCGTGGTCCTACGTTTCTTGGTGTATGCCCAGATCTATTGTTTATGCGGGCAATGAGTCTTGTATTTATAATTGGATTCGGAGGATTGAAGCAGTGTTTATGTATTCATTATGTTTTAAGTATTCTGACCAAATCTCGTTCTCTTCATTGTTTGTCGAATGTGACATTGAGCTTGGAAAGTGATCGAGCTTCGGTTCTTTGGTGTTGCTCTGAGCTGCTGCATTCATTAAGTAAGCGTCAGATTCACTTGATAGGCGAATGTGAGGGAAAACTTAGTAGGAGGGACTGACAATGAGATTGATACGCTGACTGCAAAAGGGAAATTAGATTATGGCCTTGTTCTCCTGGCAACGCTCTCTGACTTTTGAGATCTAAAGATGTAGTGCTGATTGTCTATTACCTACCAATGATGTTTCTCCTGTTGGCCAATTAACTAATTCTCCAGCATGAAACAACGCTATTTTTACTTGGGCGTGCTCCTCCGTTTCACACTCTAGTCATCTGCATATCGCGATGAGTTTTTCTTGTAAGCACGACAGTCTTTTGTGAGTTGACCATGAGAGGGGCTGATTGGGATTGTTATTTGGCCTTGATAATTTTTTGGTTTCCTTTCTTGCGTCTATTTATTTAAAGGTTGTTTAATAGTTCTCGATCATTGGCTTTGGATTTTGTTGTGATTCCAGGCTCTTTTTATGCTCAAGCATGCAAATGTTTGATGTTGGTGACATTCTATTAGTTGCAGATTTCCTGTAGTTCGGGTTTGCCATCTCTCAGGGACCTCTATATGTTAGAAGGGATTGGTGTTATTTGTGTTGCTGTTATATTGAAAACAGTTATGTGTAATTCCATGATTATACTATGGGGAATGAATTGTGGGATAGCCACGTGATTTGCTTACATCGTCATGCTTGATTCTTGGTATCACGAACCTCTGTTCTGAACTTGTTTCTTCTGGTGCTCCAAAGCTCCAGAAGGGAAAAAACAAGACCGAGACAGAAAGGAGAAAGGAAAAGAAACGGCAAAGGGAGAAAAATGGACTCCTGAAGAAACAAACCGATGGCCATCATGGCAAAACTGAGAAACTTGGCGACAAGAAGTCTCTATATAATGGGAAAATGAATCTATCGGCTGTTCTTAGTGATGACTCATCTAGAAGTGGGCTGTCAGAAGAGCACAACCGACCTGTGCCCGAGAGCGTTTTTTACCTTTCTGATGGGACAGACAGCAGAAAGAAACGAAAGCTAGATGTTCCAAGTCCTGCTGCAAAGAGTGGTATGTGTATGACCATACAATTTGTCATTATATGTATTTGCTGCCTTTTGCCGTTGTTTAACTGCTTAATCCTCTTGTATTTTTTGCAGGCAAGAATATTCGAATTCGGATCACTTTAAAACGACCTAGTGATCCTGAAGCACTCCTCGGAAAAGAACCTGCTTGCTCAACTGCGAGTTCCAGGGATGCCGATCCTCTTGTACGGCCCCTTCACCAGATTGTCAACACCCCAGTCCGAGAACCTTCTTCCCTTTCTACCAATCCAAAGTTGACAAGAAGACGGAATATCTCTACAGAGTGTAAGGCAGAAAAGCCTTCTATCGAGTCCATACACAAAGCACTGTTTGAGGAATTTTCTGCCCCTCCCATTTCTGCTGAGAGGGAAGATCCAGATGATCAAGAATGGCTTTTCGGGACAAAGCAGCAAGATAACACAGCTGTCGCGAGATTGAAAGCTGAAACAAGTAGAGGTGCATCATCCTCTACGCTGGATTGCAATCCGTGGCCTAGAGCCCATCTCTTGCCGGATGAAGAGCTTTTTGCTTTGCCTTACGCTGTTCCGTTTTGATTTTTTTTCCCCCCTCAAACGCTTTACTGCGGCTCCGTACATACGAAATGAAAGAAATATCAATTCTTTTGATATCTAGTACCTATTTATTTGGATTCACTGCCGAGTCCAGCTGGCTATTGAATAGTGAA
Source organism: Sonneratia caseolaris (assembly GCA_900006705.1). NCBI lineage: Eukaryota > Viridiplantae > Streptophyta > Magnoliopsida > Myrtales > Lythraceae > Sonneratia > Sonneratia caseolaris. The sequence goes on from CXYZ01012157.1 coordinate 2,184,620, forward strand.
TTTGGGAGGAAAAGACTGACCATGGGAGAGTAATATGAGGAGTAGAGAAGTTGAGAGATTCGGGGAGAGCAAAGAAAGAATGAGAATTACAGCACGTTTTTTAATAGTGGAGTCTGGGTCTATCAAAGCAATCTCATTGACGATTTATGCGGTATAATTCGTGGATCGTCATTGCCAGGGTTTGCCACGTTAAACGTAATCTGAAGTATGACTATGGACATAATTGGTAACGCAAATTCAATGGTCTTTGTAAACACTAATGCAGAATTCTCAGAGATAGGGTAGATATCCAGAGATTTCCCTGGAGTTGTTGTGTATGTCATTCCAACTGAATTCCATGCGAGTCTCCCAAGTTCTCGCATTTTTCACTCCTCCGACTCCAAGTTCTTCTTCTCCTGCTGCAAGCTGACGAGCTTTCTGTACACGCCGCCAGGGATCCCAATGAGCTGATCGTGGCTTCCAATCTCAACCACCCTTCCATACTGCAGCACAGCAATACTATTGGCATCCCGTATAGTTGATAGTCTGTGGGCCACTAGGATCGTAGTTCGACCCTCCATTAGCTTATCAAGAGCCTCCTGGACGACCTTCTCAGAAGTCGCATCCAGAGCACTCGTAGCCTCATCCAAGAGGAGGATTCTGGGGTCTTTCAAGATGGCTCGTGCTATTGCCACCCTCTGTTTCTGCCCGCCCGACAGCTGAATGCCGCGATCCCCTACAGATGTTTTGTAACCGTTGGGCATTCTGCTGATAAAATCATGAGCATTGGCTGCTTTAGCTGCTGCAATGATCTCAATCTCAGAGGCGCATTCATTGCCGTACCTGATGTTCTCATATATCGTCGTGTCAAACAATGCTGGTTCCTGCTGAACCAGGCCGATCCTCATCCTTAGCAACCTTAAGTTCAGGTTCTTAACGTTACGGCCATCGATTAGGACAGTTCCAAAATCAGGGTCGTAGAATCTCATCACAAGGGCTATCACAGTGCTTTTGCCTGTCCCGCTAGGCCCTACCACTGCGAGACTCTTCCCTGCCTGGACTTTCAAGTTCAAGTCCTCGAAGATGGTTAGATCGGGCCTTGCAGGGTACCTGAAGGTAATGCTCCTAAACTCGATGTGCCCTTTGATATCACTCACCATCTTCAACATTGGAGCATTGGGATTTATTGCACTTTTTCTCTTGAGGATTCGAAAAACTGAACCGAGAGCTTGTGTTCCCTTCACAATGTCAGGTGTGAGGGCCAGAGTTTCAGCAATGCCGAGGGCAGTAATCACAAGGACCATGAAGGACTTGATGATGTCACCGAAATCTGAGACCCTGTGCTTGATTAGGACTGAAGCATACCAAAGCCCAAGCGCATAGGAACAGAAGGCAAAGAACTGCGAGAGACCATAGCCAAAGCCTGATATGTGCCCTCTTATAAGGGCTTGCTTGTTGGGTCCTGCCAGTTCGGAAGCGAATTGGGCTGATATCTGGTCCTCGGCACCGAAGGCAGCAACAGTACGGATGTTAGCGATGGCTTCCCGAGCCAGGGAAGCGGCTCGACCGTAGGCACTAGTGTAGTCACCTCCAAATCCCTTGAGAAAGAGTTGCTGCAATCAAAACACAAAAATGAGGACGAGACCTTGCTGATATCAGAGAATTCATTCCCGGTGCCTCAAAAGGATTGATTGATGTCTGGTTTTCCTATCAAGAACGAGATTTAGGACTTACTTCGGCTACTGAAGCACCTATAAGGAGAGGAAACGAAGCGATCACAACAGCAGCTACTCGCCAACTCAGCTTGAAAGCAATGAAGAATGCTGTAGCAGTGAGGGCAGTGTTCTGCATGATTGTCGATAGGCGGTCTGCTAGAGCACTCCTAACCAATGTTGCATCGGCCGCTAATATTGAAGTTAGGGATCCAGTACTGTTCTCATCCAAGTCAAACCAGCCAATCTCATTGGTGAGGATCGCTGCAGTTTACAAGCAAGGAGGGTGACTCTCACTAAACTGAGTTCAACAAAGATCAAGTACATTGAAAGTGTATTGAACTAAGCATAGGTTACTTTGCTTCAAAGAAAGGTTATTTTTGTTTTATGTTTTCTGTCCCCTTCTTTACTACATATTTTTCCCTATGAAGAATTAATTCACAAGAAAGATTTGCAGAAGTTACTAGAAATACGGTGATCACTGTCAATTCACCTGGTTTACAAAGTCATATCTGCTTAAAAACAATCTCATGCGCCTGAAAATGTTGGGAAAATCTTCTGGAATTCCTTTGAGATTAATTGAAGTACCTGAGAACATTAAGTGTCGAACCCGAGCTGTGATGCGCTCGCCCATCCATGTATAGAAGTAGTGCTGCAGCATGTATATTGGGATCGTGACAGCAGCAGCACCAACAAATATGAAAGCAATCCGGTTGACCTCATGCCTGATCTTATGATCATCGAGCGAGTAGAACACAGATAGGATGTGAGTGATCCCAACTGCGAATAATGGCGCTTCCATTCCTGCCAATACTGCTCCCACCGACCCAAGCAATGCAAACGGCCATTCAGGCACATTCAATTTTAGCATCTCCCATATTGATGGTGGATTGCTTTTCTCATCAATGGGGCCCGTCTCCCCTCTTGTATTTACAGTTTTAATTTCACGGGAGTGGCTGTGGAAGCCATTGGAGTCTTCTTGAAAGGTCGAGTTCACAGAAGTTCTGCCAACTGAACTTGTACGAATGAGATCTCCATTACTATTTTCTTTATTTACCTGCAGGCTTACGAGCCTGGCGTACTCACCCCCTCTTGATAGCAGCTGAGAGTGATTCCCACGCTCAACCACCTGTCCATTCTTTAAAACAATGATGGTGTCTACATCCCGAACTGTGGTGAGCCGATGAGCAACAATGATCGTGGTCCTGTTTGTCATGATTCTGTCAAGAGCTTGCTGTACAATAAGTTCTGATTCAGCATCAAGAGCACTTGTAGCTTCGTCCAATAGCAGTATCTTCGGGTTCCGGAGAATAGCTCTTGCAATAGCAATTCTCTGCTTCTGGCCGCCTGAAAGTTGAGTTCCTCCCTCTCCCACCTGCACGTCATGATCATAAAATCAGTCACCAACACACAGGAAGAAGTCGACTGTGCAGTTCAATAGGAAATAACATAATATTGCACATTTGAAGAAGAAATGAACCTGAGTTTGATATCCTTTGGGCAGTTTTTCTATAAATGAATGTGCATTTGATGCTTTAGCTGCTTCTGTAATTTGGTTCATGTCAGCATCAGATTTCCCAAACAGAATGTTGCCAGCTATGTTTGTGGCGAAAAGTGCAGGTTCTTGACTAACCAATCCCATTTGCTCTCTCAACCACTTCAACTGAAGATCCTTAATATCATGTCCATCAAGCAAAACTTGACCTATGCAGTATCCATCCAAATGTACACCCATCAGAATTTTATCCGAGGGGGAAACAATTAATATGTAGATAAGATAGTCTATCAGACACCTGAAATGGGATCATAGAAACGTTGCACCATTGAAATTATTGTGCTCTTTCCCGAACCACTGGGGCCTACAACTGCAACCGTCTTCCCAGCATTAATTGAGAAGCTCAGTTTCTCAAAGATTGTCTCCTGGCGCGAAGGGTAAGAGAAACAGACTTCTCGGAATTCTATATGTCCCAAAACTTCAGGCAAGACAGTCCCATCGTCAGACCTTTTTTGGGCACTTTTCTTGTTCGACTCGATCATACTAAAAATGTTTGCAGCAGCACCCCGCCCTTTCGCAATTGCAGCAATGTTTGGTGCAGCTTGGCCCAGGGCACTGCAGATGATCCAAGCAATCTCGATTGAGACATATTTTTAAAAAAACTGAACTTCAACTATGGGAACTGTAAAAAAAATTTCAATTTCTCATTTCGAGCTACACTTACAAACCACTGAAGATGACATTTATGATTGTTGTGAATGCCTTCCCTCCACTGGTGACATGATGCCTCACTAGGAGGCCTGCATACCAAAGGAGCAATGCCCAGGAGCAGAACAGGAGAGCATAAGTGAAGCCAACCCCAACTCCTTTAGCAATCCCACTCTTTTTTCCCAACTCGAGCCCATTGTCTAGTGAATTCGAATATGACTCAACCGCCCTATCCTCTCCAACGAAAGAGTAAACTGTTCGTACTTGTGAGATTATCTGAATAATTAAAACAGGAAAAGATGGTTCTTGTTGCTGGGTTCAACTAGAAATTAATATCCAAAGCGTTCTGTTTGTTACAACTGAAAATGAATCTGAAGAATCACCTCTTCTGCGACTTTCCCAGCTTCTGCATAAGCCTTCTCACTTTTTTCTGACAAGGTGGACATGATTATGGTGTAAACTCCCCCTGCAACTGCTATCAAGGGAACAACAGCCAAAGTCAGAAGCGTGAGCTGCCACACAGACAAGAACCCAACTGCGAACCCGACCGTGAACTGCGAGAGGTAGCGAAGAGCATGTCCTGTCTGCATGAACCAAGAGGATTGATCACACCATATGGCTAAAAATTGAAATTATAAAGCTAAGCAAACCAAATTATCCTTTTGAATTTAAAAGTGCGGTTATAGAACAAGAAATCACAAGGAACATAATCGATAATTGAGATTCAAGGATTTCTAGAAGTTGACACCGAACGCTAGGTCTTGTAATTGAATGTAACAGGGAGCATGAACATAACAGCTGATGTTACCTTGTCGCCTATTGCATCCTGTACGAGAATTGCATCGCTTGATATGTGGTAGAGAATGTTTTTGTCCTTTGCTTCGATGTCGAAAAAGTCAATATCCTTACTCAGTATAGCATCGAGATACTTGAGTCGTAAACGGGCCGTCTGCCTCTCCCCAGTTTGCATCCAGAATGCAACACCTATAAAGCTTAAAATGAGCAGATATAGTAAAACTCAACTGGGTGATATAAGTCATTGCAGGACCAAGGAATAATATCAATATTTTAACCATCTTAACCGACCTATCCATGCAGCGGCAAAGATTATCAGCCCGAGATATAGCAGGTAGAGTGCATTCTGCAAATTCAGGTTGTTTAGTCATGCGACACAGAGTAACCGCTGGATCACAGGAAAATGAAAAGTGATTTCTGGGCAAATTGATAAATTTTTTTCCCAGTCCCACAATCGAGATCGTTTGCCTCAGTCGGGAACATCACTCATTTGAATCTGTAAATAATCTTGCAGGTATTATCATTAATGTTGCCAATTGATTGGAGCCGCGCATCTACATTTGTGTATTCATACCGAATGAATCTTGATCAATCTGACTTGAATTCTGTCTCCAGATGGGTAACTATATCAAGAACTACCTGTGAAACACGGGAAGACATTGTATGAGGATCCGAGGATAGTTGTCCCAGCGAGTCGATCATTCGGCCGAAAAGGATGAAGAATGCTGGAAGGGCCGCCCCATGGATGCACGCCCCTGCACTCCCAAGGAACATCAGCAGGTAGTCGGTCTTATCTGCTGCCGCAAAGAGGCCAAAGAGCGAGACACTGCTGCCAGCACTCTCGGGCGGCCTGTCCTGGTCTCTCTTCTCAGTTGCCACTTCCGAGGTTGCAAGCTCCATTTCCGCCATTCTTGGTTGCAGAGAAAGTGAGTGGATGAAAGGGGAAGATGAGAGGATGAAAGCAAAGGTGGTTGATGAGGAGTCAATTTCCCGCGAATTAATGTTGGAGGAGGCTTTAGCTGGCCGACCAACTACCCGGGCTCTTTCGGTTAAACTGGAAACACTGTTTCACATGAATGAACATAAACTGCTGGACACGGACTAGCATCTGTTCAATTTTTCGCAGCGCAATTAACTTCCCGTTTTATGGTTCACAGTCGAATTTCATCCCATTAACTCTATTCTCTCTTTTGGAGGACTGAAACGTCTTCCCCGGTTGTCTTCAAGTCCATGGGCATTGTACGGACTCGTCTGTAATGGGATTCGAACTGATGAAGATAGCCAGAGTGGGGACTGACCAAAAAAAAAAAAAAATGTCACAGTTGGATATGCATGTCATGGCTTGCCGTAGTTAATCACAAGAGAAGAATTAGCTCCAAAATTAGGTTATATTCATTAAAGCACCGCCCATGCCTGGTCTTCTGATTGGGATAGACGACTTTTTGAGTTACGCTTACGCTTAAACAGCCACAGGAAGAGGCTCTCGCTATCACGTGAGACAAAAACCGCGACCAGACGAGGAATGGCCCCCACAGCCCCGATGCACCGCCCCATCCCCCACGCCGGACATGGCTCTCTTCCTCATCTTCTTCTACTTCTTGCGGCAATCACAATCTCTCCTCCTTCCAAACTCGCGCGCTCGCAGGTGTCCTGATCCTGAATCAGACACAGTTTAAGAAAATATGGCGGAGTGGCCACTCGCTCTGCACGTAGATCTAGAGATTCCTGATGTTTGATTTGTATAATTTAAGGGTATATCTCGTGTACTTATATAATGATTTTGTAGGTGCATTTCCACCATTTCTTAAAGAGATCGTTTCATGTTCATCGTCCATAATTGCACTTGTTTTAACGTATTGCTCACTCCCCCCCATCAAAGACGGTACAAGGTGTCATAAATGCTGTGTTTGATTCGAGATTTTGTGGGCAGAGTGGAAGGTTCGTGCGATCAAATGATTTGCTTTGTGGCTGTGGAGTACAGAATAAATTAAATAAACGTATATCTTATCCCCCAAAAAAAAGAAATAAAGAAATTAAAATGAACGATTCCCATCTCAAAATGTGCCTTTGCTCTATCAAGAAAGTCGAGTGGTATACGCACGTTAGTGGAGTCTAGAAGAAAGCAGCCTCTTTCTTTTCGGCACATGAAGAAGTCTAATTTTTCAAGCGGACCCCGAAACTTTTTTCATCTGTCAAGGGAAACCCATGCCATTTACAACTACGTCCCCATAACCGTGCTTCTTTGAATGAAATTGTCAGGGTATCGTACGTGTAATATTTGATCAAAGAGCTCCCCCGTCGACATCACTGGTTTATATGATCGTTCTGCGAGAGTAGGTCTTCGTTCTAGGTTTCGTTCTAGGCAACACTCTGGAATGGATGAACGGAGTGATACCAGCCCAGCCCCAGGAGTGCTCAGAGATATTAGCGCTCCTCTAGGTTTTGGAGAGCTTGCAGGTTCTCTTGGGTTGCAGATAAGGGAGCTCCGCGAGAAGGATGGATCGAGGCTTCCACTGCTGCAGCATGGACGCTGCGAGGTTCCTGCTTTGCTGGGAAGGCTCGAAATGTTAGTAGGGCTGTGCTCTCTTGGTTGGAGAAGTGTCATATGCAGTCGCAGTCACCACTCCGAGCAGAAAGCTCGCAGATGGATGAGTAGCTAAGTCTTGCGCAAGGTCTGAGCCGGTATACCATTCGAACGCAAATTGAGTGATTGTGCGCACTTGTCAGATAGATTTAATCCCATTGATAGAAATATGTATATATATATATATGCTGCTCGACGAGCCTGACTCATTTCACTACGGCAATGGCTGGAGCTTCTGGGCCTTCAACCCCTTCGAAGTTCCAAGGCCCTTCAATGGCCAGACATGCACCGAATAATGAGTATATTCTATTTCAGGGATACTATCGTCACGGTTCATTACATGTTCCTTGCCGAGGACAGTAAAAAGCTTCGCCAAATTCCAAGTTGGCATCAATGTTGGATAGGGCGGATGATATCGTTTGTCAGAAATTCACGCATAATATATAGATACTACGCTGCTGAAGAAAAAATTTCCTCAAACAGAAAACAGTGATGCTATCTGATGGAATCGACGCAACAGGATGACTGAAACTACGTTGGCAGTCCAAGACAATTGCATTAGCGATGACAGAGAATTAGAAACGGGACAGCCCGAGCATGAAACTTGAAATCCAGCAAATATTACATCCCATCCACAGGACCTAACTGTGGTTACCATCCCCAGCCCCCCAAAAAAACAACTGTACTTATCCACGATGATAAAATATTAAGTCAAGTAATCAAAATTGATTCAAAATGTAAAAATAATTTTACATTTGAATTCATTTTGATTTTTTTACATCCCAATAAAAAAAAAAGTATGAGACGCAATCCAAGCATACGAGAAAATGGATCGACAAGACCACCACAACGTAAACCACCCAAGTATCGTAACAAACACCACTTTCGTACTTCCATGGCCCAATAACAATACCACATTCGCATCCAGAGATGCAACTTGAATTAACCCATCACTGGAGGCGCCAGATTCTCCGGAGACCCTCGGTGGCGCCCGAATCAGCCCCCGCGCTCGGTGTTGCAGCCAAACTTTGGCCTGAGAGAAAACTTTGGCAGTGGCAGGCTGCTGGGGGGCGGCGCCAGCTCAAAAACTGAGCCTGAAAACATGCTCGACTCTAGCGGGGTGAGGAGGGGGCAGGGATTCGGAACCTTCGAGATGGAAATGTTCTTTGGGAGCTCATCCGGGTTGGGTCCCAGAGGCCCCGCGCCCGGCATAATCGCACCCGCTACCTTATTGTCTGATCCACTGCGGGTAACAGCGAGAGATCCTTGTCGTCTCATCTGGGGTTTGCTTGGGTTGACGGAGTTGTGACGGCCCGATCTCTGGGGCCGCGGTTTGGCGGAATTGGTTGGAGGGTAAGAGGAAGTATGGACCATCGGGATTACTGGAAGAGGAAGGAGGGGAGGTTGTTTACTGCTTTGATCTGTGAAGGGTGAACTACGATTATTGTAGCTGTTGCTACTGAGAAGGCCTCTACCGACGTTGTTCATCGGATCAAAGTTCTCAGACGGCCGTGGAACGTTGGAAAGGTGAGCGGAGATGTATCCGCGGTTTCTTGCGGATCTGATCCGCTGCTTGTTGCGGTAGGGAGAGACGGGGAGAGACTGGCGGTGGTGTTCTGCTGAGTATGGAGCTGCAACTGCCTCCATTTTCGTTGAGAGCAACAGAGAGAGGAGAGATGTGTGATCGGTTTTGAAGGAAAGGAAAAGAAACGATGAAAACAATCAACTTCAGGTGTTCTCAAGCAAAAGTTGCAGGGGGATTTAGGTCGAGACGGGAAAATGCTGCAAATCTTCTGCCAGAAACGTAGATTTCAAGAACAAGGTGACGGAAAAAGAAGGATCAAATTAGTGGGATTTAAACTAGAAACATACTGGTTCCGCCGCAAAAAGCACGGGACCTCTGAACCAAACGGTTGGACTGTCGGAGCTTCAGAAAATTCAGGCTGTCATTCAACTTTCCCGCAACTGGGTGTCAGCTCCCTAGCCGCCCTTCTTTTATAGAGAGAGGGCACGAAATATCTTTTCTCCAACGGCTATACGCCATTCCTTCGTTCCTTCCTCCCTTCTCTCCTTTTTTTTTAGTCCTTATTCACTCCCTCTTTTTTTTATTGTCCGGTTTGCCTGAATGCCACAATTTTTTTCTCAATAGAAATTATTTGTTAATCTTATCTGTGTAAAGGAAGCCATAATAATAATAATAACTATTATTAAAATTATTTTATTGATAATTTATTATCAAATCATATATATATATAATTTTTTAAAATGTTTTTTCCCTTTTAGTTGAAACATATTCACCATTTATTTAATTTAGATTTATGTTAAATTAACTCATTAAAAATAAAAACTATAATTTTTTTCTAATAAATTTCTTATATTTATAAGTTTTTACGAGAGAAAATAACTTTAGATAATATAAATAATTCTATATTGATTAGTTTTTTTTCATGGATAATCTTTTCTTGGTCATAAAATAATTTATCTTTTTTATTTAGAGTAAGTGTTAATGTATAAATAAAATAGTGTCGCAACCGACAAACCGCTGCGGTCGGCTACGCCTTTTGAGTCTGGTCCTAGGCCGAGGGCAACTGTAGGGCGGCAACCGCCGGTTCGATATTGACCGTCGATTCCGCTTTAGGAAAAAAGCCGCTGTTGAAATCTCCGCCGTCGATGAACCTCTCGGGTTCCTCGAAGCTGCGGCGTGAGAGAGATGGGGACTGCAGAAATCTCAGCCATACACGTAGTCAACTGCCTGCGGACCCCACTCTGAACTAAAACAACCAATCCGACGTCGAAGCTGGATGATCCATGTGTGTGTGCACCTGATTTCTCTAAAGAGAAAGCGGTAGCACAAATGGGTCCCATCACGGATACGCACCCCGGGGCACACGGTAAAAAAAAAGTCTAGTCGAGATTTTGGGTCGCAGTGTACGGAGAAAGGGCCAGTCCTCATCACCATACGCGTGTCATAAGACGGTAGACTGGGCCCCGGATGATCGGATTTTGCGGTGATGATTGGTGGAGGTTGCTCGTGGCGTTTTGTCAAGATGACACGTTTGCTGCATCATCGTCTGCCTATGTTTTATAAGATTTCCTTGAAAGGCTCGACTAAGAATGAGATATAATGTATAGCGGAATAAAAATATATATATATATAATTTTATTTATAGTAATTAAATTAATAATTATTAATTTTAGATTGAAAATGATGGTACAATATTAAAATAAAGGTAATGCACATTGACCTAAACGACTTTAAACAGGGGGCAAAGTTAGCCAAGGTGTACAGAATTGTAAAAACTTTTACGAGCCATGCATACACCACTTTTTACTTTGTTTTCCAGTGGTCTAAAATATTATTCTATAAAAAATATATATCAAATTATTCCAATTTACACAAATAAATTAATCAATAAATGCATTCATACATACAACCAGAAATATTTTTAGTGTAGGGCCAAATTAATTATGCCTGAATAAGGGAGAGTTGGTGAGCAAGGTTTTCCACTCTATACCTAACACGTAAACGGATCACCGACCATTATCTGAAATTCCTATTTATTTACTACAATTTTTACCTTCATTTTTTTGTAATAATTTATATATGCAAGGAGTATATTTAAGGATTCCCATTAATTCCTGACAATAATTCAAGATTTTCTCTCTTCGCTTCTCTATAATCTAATCGATATGCCATATCTTGTCTGATCTTTGACCGGTGGATATGTATATCCCTGAATTAATCATAGCCCAGCAACCAGTCGGGGTGGAAGAAAAAAACGGGGGAGACCGAAAAGCCGACCCTACCCGGCCCAAGGAAACCGAAATTTAGGGCTCTGACAGCAAAATCGGGTTGTTTTTTTTTCAGCTAGCGGGTAACGGAGTCGAAAATTTCGGGACCCGCCCGAAAAGTCCGGTGGGACCCGACGGCTTGTGTGCTCTGTTGCCCATCAGCTTCCCTCTCTCTCTCTCTCTCTCTCTCTCTGAGGAAACCCTAAATCCCTAGTCCATGTCACTGGCTGAAGCTCTCCGGTCTCCGTACGTCTCTTCTCCTCTGTCCAGGTGCGATTTCACCTTACCCTGCCCATGTGCGTGCGTCTCCTCTCCAGCTACGGCGGTTTCAAGCTTTGCTTCCCCCGTGGATCTCTTCTCTAGCTCCGATGACGATTTCTAGGAGATTAGACACACCTCGGGCGTTTCCACCGAGCGCGCTGCCGCCGCCACCGGGCGTCTCCTTGACTGTAAGTCTCCTACTTTGCGTCTCCTTGCTGTTGTGTCTGTCGTCTCCTCTGTCGTTTGAGTCTGACTGCTGCAGCTACTGTGCCTTTTGCAAGTCTGTGGACAACTGTGCTGCTGTAAACCGCTCTACTGGCCTCCTCGTCTCTGTTCATACCCTCCGATCACCGGAATATTCCTTCGCCGCAAGTTCCTCTCTCAGTACCAGGTAAGCTTGCCTCGGCTCTGATGCTACTGTAATGGATTTACCTGCATCTGCTCTGTTGCTCTGTTGTTGAAGCCTTGATTTTTGGGTATTGAATTTAGTTGGTTTAGCTTCCATCATCCGACAGTTCAAAGAAAACACACTCACTCCTCTGTTGCTGCAGATTCTGGATTTACCCAGTGTACGTTCTATTAGTTGGCCGATTTTACTGTCATGCTTGCTATCAATTATCATGCTTCTGGTAGTAGCTGCCGTGTTTCACTATGCTCTTTGCTTGAGATTAGACTGGGACCCTCTGTTCTTGTCGTGATGTTATCTAGTTCTTAATTGCTCAGTACTTATTTCTTTTGCAATCAAGAAACACATCGTGCGGAGTTCTGTGGCGTTGGGGTGTCGGTTTTCAATTTATGGTTGTTAGACATGACCCAGTTACGTTTGAGGCAAGTATGCATGCAAGTTTCAGAGTTTCGCCTAATCTATATCCTCTCTCTCTCTCTCTTTTTAATGAATTTTTAATATTTAATTAAAATATACTGAGTTCGGAAATATACCGTACGGTGCGTTTTCATGCCACTTTCGCCCCTGGCATCCGGTAGGATTAATTGACTACGTGTCCGGACTATAATTTTCAAAGCTTGTGCCTGCTTATGCCCGATAACGTCGTGTCCGTGGTGAGAATATCAAAAGATTAAAGGTACTTGCTACTGCAGTGATTCGTGCAAAAATTGCTCGTGCTTATGGTTACTTTTTATCTTGTCCTTATTGGAGATGTGCTAGGTCCATGACATAATGAATAGGGCCCATCGATGGTCGGTCCGCTCATTTAAAAGACTTAATGGTCGAGTATTTAAATGCAGTATACTATATATATTTACATCTCTACCGTCCCTAGGTTGATCAGGCAGGTCAGATCCCATGTCATATTATGATGATTATATCTAATTAAAAGGATATAAATTATACTCTTATTATCTTTTCATCATTAATGCTATGTTTTGTTTTATTTTTTATTCATTAATTAATCCTTTACCGGTTTCTGGTTCGGTTTGCTTTTAAAAATTAAAAACTATGCATCCGTTGACCGAACCTAATAAACAGCCTGGTTTTTTAAGAACTTAATGAACCGATGAAAACCGGCGATTGAACCGGATTGTGAAAAAACTAGACCACAAAATGGAAAGTGAAAACCCTAACCGGTTAAAAAGCATCCTGCAATACGGTAACCGCTCGTTCGTCCTTCTTCTCCATTGTTGTCTCCCAGTTATCTCCAAATCAATCAGAAACCCTCGTTCTCTCACAGTTCTGTCCAAAACCGCTTTATCTTGCACTCATCCTCAGACTCTCTCACTTCTAACATCGCCATTGACGATAGCGATAGAAGCTCCGGAGCTTCCTTCCGACGAAGATGTCATCAAGTGTGAGAATTTGAGATGTGCTCCTTTCAGGTTTCAAAATCACGGCAACGAGGGCCTCTGTCAGAAACCCTCGTTCTCTCCCATTTCTGTACAAATTGATCGTGATCTCCGCTTTCTCTTGCAGTCATTCTCAGACTCTCACGTTTAAAATCGCCATTGACGATAGCGATTGAAGCTCCTCAGCTTCCTTCCGATGAGAGATGTCATCAATAATGAGAGTCTGAGATGTGCCCCTTTCAGGTTTCAACATCTCGGCAACGGAAGCCTCTGCCAGAAACCCTCGTTCTCTCCCAGTTCTAACCAAATTGATCGAGAACTACGCTTTCCCTTGCACTCATTCTCAGACTCTCACATCTAAAATCTCCATTGACGATAGTGATAGAAGTTAGTCATCAACAATGCGAGTCTGGGATGTGCTCCTTGCAGGTTTCATCATCACGGCAACAAAAGCCGCTGTAGCTGCCCTTGTCCTGTAAGCCTGACATTCCTCCTTCGAATTTTATAATCCTCTTGCCTTGTAGTAGCTCTCTTCAATGAATTTCTTGTTCTTGTTTGGAATTTTATTCAAGGATATATTCTTGCTATGCGCAGTGGTCATATGTGTTATGCTCTGTGGAGTTGAATCTGAGAAATTCCACTGGTTCAGATTCACATTGGCTGGTGATACAGGCATATGCGTTCTGTGAAGATTTTAGCTGATACGTATGTATCAATTCGAGAAGTAGAAGGACAATTGCTTGGGGGATTTCTTGTTGGTTGGTACAATCATATGGGCATTCTTTTGGGATTTAGAGGGAGATTGCTACAATATTAAGAATGCAAGACAACAAAATATCCATATCAGTTAAATAAAGGAGCATAAATATTTCTGTCCTCTATAATTATTTGCAAACCGTTTCAGCTGAAATTGCCTGTCTACGAGGGTTGAATGAGATCAATCAGATGAAATTGTTTGTTGGCTTGTATCTGAATCTGTTTTTGTCTTTGGGACTTCCCTTATGTTGCACCTAATCAACAGTTAACGGGAATAGCAGTGATGACAGGATTGATGGAGGAGGTTTTGATTCTTGGATAGCAAATTAGAATCCCTGTTCCACCTTTATAATCTACCAATGTGACTTCTCTAACGGTTATTTCTTTTGAATTTGCAGCAAGATGGTGTAATAAACTAATAGTGACTTTGATTCTTGTATATTCATCTGTTTTGGTGATTGTTATTTTTATCTTGATTTTATTTGATTGTGAAGGAATTTTACTGTGTTTTGGAATTTGGATGATAAGTTTATTTTGCTATTTGATGTAAATTTATGTTTTTGGGTTGGAGATAATTATGATGGTTATATTAAAGACCTAAGGTTATAAATTAGTGTCTAATTTATCGTATTTTAACCTTTTCCCATAATGTTTTTAATTTTTTGTTATACATTAAAAAAAAATGCTGTTAGACCCAACATGCGGTTCAGCCCATCAATCCATGCCTTCGCAGTTTCTAGGTCTGGTCTGATTTTAAAATTTATGGTTACGATTTCACTGAAGTAATTCACTGTGATGCATCTATGAACCATAGTTTCTATATAAATTGACTCTAGTTTTCTGGTAATTATGTTTTCCCTAATGTGGGCGTTGAGTTCTGTTATAAGTACATTATCTATACTTGCTGTATTAAAGTTTGATCCACTTTCTTGCAAGCTGAAGAAGGAAAGGGTATTATTGCTAAGCCTGGGGATGAAAATAGACAGGACCAGTAGCGCTACATTTTACCTGTGCAATGTGGAACGTGTTGAACCTATACAAGAAGAAACTTAAAGTATTGAGCTTCTAACTTATTAAAACCCTTAAGCTTTATCAGCATTCTAGTACCCATTAATGAACGCCAGGGATGAATTTCCCTAATTATCTTGTTTGTTATCAGGTGGCAGAAAGTGATATTGAAAATCTTAGAGATAATCTTGCAAATGAAAAGACAAGACTTTTGAATCTTGAGAAGGAATTGCAAAATCTGAAGGCAACCTGCACTTGCATTGACATAAGGCCCACAGAGACCTCGTCAGCACAAACACATGAAAATCGTGAATCATATGCTAGTGCTTCACCACAAGCAGATGAGCCTTGCATTTCTGAATCTTCTGATGAGGTTTTGGAAATTATGTTTGACAGTGCAATTATTTTACAGATATATGTCATGAGTGGTTCTTTGGATTACCATGTTTAACATTCTATTCATGTCTAGATTGAGCAAGCTGGTGGGGTTGATTCCAGTCTTATATATTCTCAAGACCACGCAGATCCAAACAATCCTGCAAAGGACCTTGTTGGGTTAATGCAAAATCAATCAGTATGTATACTTTCCTGTTGAAATATTTTACCCCAGATCCAGTCTGAATTTTCATTTTGTGTTGATACTTTCTCTTGTTAATGGTTAAAGTGCTTTTCTCGGTTGGTGGATTTGATTCGGCTGCTGCTAGAACCAAAGAAGAATATGAAGACTTTTTATGACAACAGATTGTACTCTCTCGCTATCTCTCTGATGGATTTCTTTTGATTAAATGGTTGCTGAATTGCAGGTAAGAGAACCAGCTATTGATCTCAGCAGTTATTCTGAGTCTCCTGATAAGCCATCTGGCAAGCAAGATACACAGGTACATTCCCAAGCTAGCCATGTTAGATACCATAGTGTGTTGGGAATGGTATTAAATTATGGTTGTGCAGCAATATGTTGAAATCAATGAGGAACAACCTTGTGGGAGTAAGGCAAGCCAAGGAGGCTTAAAAGACTCTAACCTGGACGATTCCTGCGATGGTGCAAGTATAAAAGGTCCACCCTTAATACATTTTCACTTTCTTCATCCAGTAACCTCTTCTGGCAGTAATGGTTCTGATGGTTTCTAAATGCGTTTTCAAATTCGTCCTCCATTGACCTTTTATGGAAGTAAAGGCTAGGAGGATCTTCTGAAAATAGTGATGCAAAAAAGCATCGAATGGAATTGCTGCCTTTTTAACCAGATTCAGTGAACTATAGCTAAATGTCATATTGGTAGGTCTTCTGAAATTTAGTTGTCTCATATTTCATCTCGACGGACCTGTAGTCTTCCTGGTTTTTGACAGTGAGTGACGGTTTAAATGTTTCACATGCAGTGAACTATTCTCAGACGCATATACTGCTGCGGGAAGATAGCTGTTCAACTATAGAGCTTGATGACCGGCAGAGCAGTGGTGATCAGGTAAATGGAATCTACTACTTCAATTTCACTTGGATTGCTGATGAAACGTAATGGCATAAGACATCAACAGGATACGGGTTCCTTTAAAAAATTGGTTTGCTGGATTTCCAGACCACGTCTTAATATCCAGAATGTTGGTACATTCTGACATTTCAAAGGTAAGCATCCTAAGAAATTGGATTAAAGCTTGATGTTGGACAATCCAGCAGTTTAACAGTCTAGGCTGGCTTGATCTTAGTAGTCTTTATCATCTTCTCAATAAGCAATCAGTTTTCACTCACTCATGGTGTAAATCTCAATAACAAATTGCCCTTTGACCCCTCCAGGTATCTTCAGATCTTCCTGCAGTGACAAACAAAGATGTCACATTGACTGCGGCCTCTAGCTCTCTGAATGATCCGGAAAAAACATCAACGAAATTAGAATCTTCATGTCAACTTCCAAATCCAGAGAAAACAAGGAGGTATTTAGATTTTCTTCTGATTCACGTAATTCCCTTTTTTGAAGTTTGAAATGGATGTGTAACCGACCCTTGGCTACCACACATGCAGGAGGTTGCTGCCTGCTTCATCAGTACTACTGAGGAACTTGAGTTATGGGGACCTTGGTGATGACGACAAGAAGTCAAAGGTAATTTGTATTCACGCAATCGAACATCTTGATGTTGCAAATTTACTTGCAGGTTCTGTGCTGGATGAGATTTGTTAAGACATTTCATTGGTTTGTAGGGAAGTAAAGGTGGGAAGAAAAAGGATCCTAGAGAAGAATCAAGAACAAAGGGCAACGCCAATCTTCTAAGATTGCTAAAAGGCAACCTTCGCATATAGCACAATCACTACGTGATTTGTAAATGCAAGCTTTTAACTAGATTATAGGGGCTTTTTTTTTTTTTTGTTCCGAGCATTTATGTTTGAAAGCATTACTGTGTCACACAGCATTGTAACTCGTGAGCTCTGTTTACTTGTTTCTGAAAGCAGCAGCAGTACCTATGCACAAAGTAACAACTGCGGCACGTAACGGGCCCGTGTTGAGTCTGGCCCACAGTGTGTCCAGGTAGTTCTGATCACAATCTACAAAGGGGGCCTGGGAGGATATTCACAGATCGATAGCGGGCCAGGCTTATAGCATGCTCTGACTTAACCCAAGATGTGGTAAGCACTGACCTATTGAGTGTATGATAGTCGCGGCCCGAACAGATGGTGTTAGGTAACTTGGGCAAAAATACAATATCGGGCCAAAGCTAAACCCTTCCCAGACCATTACTTCGTCGGGGCCCAAAACATTAGAGGGTTGAGGACAAGATGGGCCCAGACCGATAATGAGCCATCGGAACGATTTATATAAATAGCGGGCCTGAGGTAGCTGGGGCTGACTAAAGAAAGGAAACGTGTCCTAGAAATTAGGCCTGGGGATCAAAGCCCAGAATAACCAGCATGTGTAAAGCCCAGCCCATAACAATAGTGGATCAATACTGGAACGCATGGACACTGGGCCCCAATGAAGCCCGGCCAATATTATTAGCAGGCTTATTAGGCCTGTTCGTATCAATAATGGGCCTAAAAGAAATCGGCCCATGCTAGTGGGCCTATATTGACCTTGCTGGGCACCAAGTGGGTCATGTTGGGTTGGGCCCCTACAAATAGTCCCAGTTTAAGCTGAACACCGTCGAATAGTGGGCCCATGGAGAGGCCCAGCCCAAGCTAACATTGAATTACATGTAGGACTGGCCCGAGTGGTATAGGCCTTCGCGATCCGGCCCATACAAGTAATGAGCCTAAGCGGAGCCCGACCCAAAAAGATGGGCCTTGATTATGCACCACTCGTAGTGGGCCTCCACAGTCATGGCCATACAATTATGAGCCTGAATGAACGTGGCCCTCAGCATTAGCGTACCTCCTTCCCGGACCTAAACAGTGGGCCTTGGCTGATGCCTTCGACAGCTTAGCAGTAGAGCCGAGTTCAGCCCTGGCCACGTTAGCCCACGGCAAGCCCAAACTAGACTAACAGTGGGCCTCGACCGGTGGCCTGAGTTACGCTCGGGACCAGACCTGTAGTGGGCCGTTGCTAAGCCCACCTGTTGATTAATGGCCTAGGTTTTGCCCCTGCAAGGCATTCCATAAGTTAAGCCCAGCCTTGTCCAATAGTGGGCCTGAGTTATGGCGGGCCCTTTCTGACCTAGACTAATACTGGACCAATGTTTTACATGGCCAGAGTAATGTTAGGCCTTTGTCAAACCCGGCCCAGTCCAATAATGGGCCACTTCTATGTAAACCGGTCAGAATTGCATTGCACTCAATCTCGGGCCAGTGTATTGATGACCCAATATTGACGAAGTCAACCGCGCTATACATAAACATGAGAAACAGACTTTCAAAAGCAGTTGACCCCAACGTCCAGCAATTCTGAGGGCCCCTTCACGGCACAGAAACAGAAATCCATGACAAGACAGGCAATATAGAAATACCAATGGAAAACGCCGTAAGCAGCAAGCTGATCACCCCTCTCACATTAACATAGAATAATAATCGCTGGTTCAAACAGCACAGGTCGGTCGCTGTAAAGCTAGATGTGACAATTTCATGTTTAATGTTACCCAGACGCACAAATGCTTTCAAGTCCATGCATGATAGGAGAAGCAGAGCACTCAGTGACCAGTAGAATCAATTAGCACTCCAATGGGCTTAACTATGCCTCTTGTTCAATGGGTGTCTTAACTACACCTCCAAGAACCCATAATCAACGAGTATGATTTTAATTAATCTGATGTATAGATTGTCCCATCCCTTTTCTTTTCTTTCATGGAAGCCCCCGGCAGAGGAAAGGGCTGTAGGTAATGGTGCGTTCCACTTCCCCTCGCGTAAAGGGCGACTTCTGGTCACTCCTGTCTAACCTCCGCTTGCTTCAACCAAATCCGGGTTTAGTCTCTCCGTAGACTAGCATAGACATGGATTGATAGGTTTGAGGATAAAACCGGTTTGATAAGTCTAATTGCATATTCTTTAAATAACAATAAAAAAAATACTGAATTAGTTAAAAAAAAAGCTAAAACACTGTATATTAGTATTATATACTAATTTATAATTTTAACTGCTTATATTAATATGATTCAATAAGTTTTCTTTTTAAATAAGATTTTAAATTTAAATTTTATAAATAAACAAATTATATGAAGAAAAGTTTACCTCTAAGAAGTCAAATCTTTATCAAATTAGATTAATCATAATTAAATAATATATAAGTATCTGTTAATTTATTAAAACAATTATAACTCGAAGTTATCATGTATTATCATCTACCTCTTGGGTCTCGAGGATGCAAAGAACCATGCCTTTCCACGTGGATTTCCCTCATTGGTGAGATTTTAAACCTCGCCTCCCTTGAGGCCTTTTGCTACCGTTGCTTCTTCTCCGGAATATCATTATGGCAAGTAAGTATTTTCTCATTGAATGGCCTGCAAATCAACCTTTCTTCCTTTATTTTCTTCCGCGTTTCCTTCTTGCTTCTATGCTCTTGTCTGCTCTTCCCGCTACATCCTCCATGGCCGGTTCGAGTCGTGCTAGATCCAGAGGTAAGAATAATGCCCTTTCCAAGTTTCACCCTAGCAAGTTAAGTCTTTAAAGTTATATGAGGCATTAGGTTTAAGGGCGCATTGTCGAGGAGCTTGCTCTTTGACTGCCTGAGGCAAATGAGTTGTCTAATTGCCCTTGACACCACAGTTTTTGTGGATCAAATCGTGGCGGGACTGCATTGGCCACTCATAAGTCAGATCTTAGAAGTGTGAATATTAATTACTACGTGACTCCTAGGCAACTTTCGAACAACTTCTAGAGGACATTGCTGAGTTTTTTCATCACATATAGAAGCAAGAGTGGATTTGTTCGCTTAGGTTGTTTAGGCATGATCATGAATGGGGCTGCCTATATTTCACCCCCTCAGTCAAGTGCAAAAAGGGGTGTGTTGGTCCATCATTTTCCAACCTCCAATTCCAAGCGGAAACATTCTTATTTCTTTAGAGAATTGACGTGGTGGCCGGTCAAAAATTGGAGGACTATTTTGACGGAACTCTTCTGCTGGCGTGGATTTGAGATCAAGAAGGGTCCGTCTAGAAAAGAGGAAGGCCACCGAGACAAGGCTTGACACCGTGCCAGACACTAGCAATAGCCATTTTTCCTTCTGCCCTTTCTCAATAAAGATTGTGTTTTCAATTCTGATTTTCACCCAACCATTTCCTCTTGAACGGTCTATAGTTATAATGAAAAGAACACTTTCGATATTCTCCATCCTGTGGACTTTTCCAATCGAATGTGTTTATGGATTAGAGTCTTAAAGTGCAATAGGGTTTCCTCCCACAGATTCAGCTAAGCCAACTAGAAGTCGAAGTCCACAGGTTCATCCTAGCAAAATCAGAAAGGGTGTTAAAAATAAACTAAAGAACTAAACTATACCATCAAACCGAACCAAACCGAACTAAAATTAACCCAACCATTTGAATTGGTTCTTTAATAATGTAACTTTTTTTTGGTTCAGAAAAAGGTTCATTTAGTTACTTGATATGATTAGATGAACTAATTATGGTTAAGTACATCGAACTGACTTTTAAAATACAATTAAATAAAATCAGATAAATATAAAAAACAGAAATTCATAATTTATTTACTCTTAAAATGGTTGGGTTGGGTTAATTTTTAATCAAATAGAACCATTTGACCAAATAGCAAAAATTGATTCTATATTAATAGGATATTTTATTTTAAAATGGTTATGATTCAGGTTTAGTATCACAGATCGAGTCTGTAGAGGGGTCCCTTACAGTAAGTGGGGAAAGGAGAGGAGATGTTGCACCCAGGTAATGCCAAAGGGGTGAGATAGAGAGGGCTTAGAGAGGAGGAACGGGTAATCTCTGTGAGCTAGAGTACGGTGTCGCAGGAAGGATTAAAGGATTTTCTCCAATTGCTCCTAGCTCTCAAGTGTGCTTTCCTTTTTCCAAAAAGCCCCTCTTCTCAAGTGTTGGGAAGTGGACTATTTATAGTAACTCAAGGTGTTATGTAGCCAATAGAAAGAGGACATTTGTCAAACATTCTTTGGATAAAACAAATGACGGGTCGTGTTGTACGCTAAACCCACAAGAAAAGTTAAGAGAGCCCATTAAAATAGACTCGCCCAACGAAGCCCCATTCCAAGCCTACCAAGCCAAAACTCTCTACAACATCCCATTAATGGGCTTAGCTTAGGATCCTGCCACTAATCCCATAGTTAAGCCCACGTACTCTTATATCATTATATATATATATATATGTGTGTGTAAGATACTGAACTTTGGTAATATTTGAATCACAGGCACGAATATCCTTACGGTCTTTGAGCCGTAAGTAACAATTTCTCATATCGAGCTCTTGTAATTTTTGAGTCATGAGCTCCGTTAATATACTCTATGGTCGTTGAGCCACGAGTAATTAACCAATTATTGTAAGATAGTCTCAACAGTCTTAAAGCCGTGATGACCCTTTAATTTTGCATACATGGCTCTGTAATCTTTGAGTTACGAGCTATGCATTCATGGTTTTTAAAGCGTGAGGATCTATTTATCATAGGGTGGACTTATGACAATATTTACATGCATCTACATTTTGCCCCCTCAAGGCATTTTCACAAGAGAGGGGTATTGTGAATGTATCTCAATTAGGAAAGAAGGAAAAGAGAAATGGATAAAGTCCTAAAGAAAGAAAATAAATAATAAAAAAAATAAAAAATCCATTATTTGTAAATATAATTATATTTGTGAGAGAGTCCGAATATTTTGGTAGAGGAGATAGGGAAAGTTATTTATTTATGTTTATAAGAAAATTTAAATATTTTAGTGGAGCATATAAGGAAGTTAATGTGGATGAATATTTTGGTGGGAGTATATAAGGAAAGTTAATGACGGGTAATATTTTGGTGGGATATATAAGGAAGTTTTTGTATAGAACAGTAAATTTGAATATAAATAAGAAATTAGACATAACTAACACACATTAGTATAATATATGTTCGGTTTCCTTATCATCATCATTATTATTATTATTATTATTATTATTATTATTATTATTATTATTATTGGAAATCTTATCACCATTTGAATCATGCTATAGCCTAAGCCGCATATTCCTCATTATTTTTATTGCAAAGTTTCTAAAATTAAACTTCTAAAATTCCATGCGTGGATATATATAT
>CXYZ01012157.1:2211077-2235204 GCA_900006705.1 Sonneratia caseolaris
AGTATCTACACCGACTTCTTTGGACATTCTATACTTCAGCAGTACTCCCCATATCTAGACAAACTTTACAAGGTAGAAGGAAAATTTTGGGAAGGTACCCTGGTGAGGACCATGGATCTGGTGTCTACTCAACTTAATTCCTTGGGGAAGGTCTTATCCCTTACAGATAGATCATGGGATTCATTGTCTCAAGAAGAACTCCAACTAATCATCAATACTATAGAGGATGCCTTATTGCTCAAATTTAATGTGCACCGCTTGAAGCCAGTTTGTGAGAGGGCTAAGGTATTGCTAGATTCCTTGGATGATAGGATGGCATATGAGAGGCTACACATAGAGATTAGCAAATTGGAGACTTGTCTCCAAGAGCTGGCACATGAAGGTGAAATTACCCAAAAAAGAATGATGGCTTATATGGACGGAATAGATGTTAAATCACAAATATCGAATGGCATCTTTTGATAATGTTCCTTTCTTTTCCTTTGCCCTTTTTTTTGTATAATCTCCAGACTCAATACACTATTCCTCTTCTTTTGGCTTTTGCTGAACTAGATGGTTTGTTTATATGTATATATATCTTATACTTTCCATTTTCTCATTATACTTGATATTTCACCATAGGAAGTACAAGATATATAGAGAAAATAACAGCTTCATTTGATTGGCTAGAATGAAATATGCACGAAGCTCCTATTATAGGTGAAATCTCTTGATATACTGGAAATTGATAGGAGTTGTTACATCATTTGTCTTAGGATTAATCAATCTACAGTAATCGTTATCATTGACTTCGTGAACCACATATGGTCCTTCCCATTTCAGTGTGAACTTTGGAGCAGAAATTCCACATCGTATGTGTTCAGTAGCCCGTAGAACTACATCACCTTCTTGAAAGGACCTCCTCTTCACCAATCGATCATAGGCAAGACCTAAACGCCTTTGATATTGTGATAAATTAGTTTTTGCTTTGTCACGCCTTTCTTCCACTCCCTCAAGATCTAGGATCCGCAGAGCTTTCGGCTCAAGGTTGGCACCAAGAGAAAGTCGAGCTAAGGGAACTAGGATTTCCACAAGAAAGACTACTTCTGACCCATAGACAAGTGAGAATGGTGTGGCTTTTGTTGGACCTCGCTTTGAAGTGCGGTATGCCCATAAAGCCAAAGGGAGCTTCTCTGACCATTTCTTAGGATTTTCATGAACCATTCTACCCAAGATCTTGAGAAGAGATTTGTTTGTTGCCTCAGCTTGACCATTGCCCTTGGGATAATAAGGAGTGGATTTGACATGATCAATGTCATAAGAAGCAAGGAGCTCCCTGACGTGCGAGTTAACAAATGAAGTCTCATTGCCAGTTAATATGCGCTTAGGGATTCCAAAGCGACATGTGATATACTCTTTTATGATACTTGCCATTGTGGTTGTGCTTGCTTTTTTTAAAGGGACAGCTTCCACCCACTTTGTGAACCATTCAGTTGCCACTAGAATCCAAACATATCCCTTTGATGCAAGATTTATAGGCCCAATAAAATCCATTGCCCAAGTGTGAAATGGCCATGGAGTTGTCAAGCTATGAAGCTCGACCATTGGAGCATGGATAGCATCACCATGGAGTTGGCATGGAAGACATCTTCTTGCAAATTTAAAAGCATCATCCTCCATCGTAGGCCAATAATATCAATAAGCTGCTAGTAAAGTTTTCTCACTCGATGCTCTCCACATGAACTAGAATGAACTTCTGTCAACACCTTTTCTACTTCTAGTGGAGTGATGCATCGTAAAGTTTTCCCGTGGAAAGAGATTTTGTAGAGTTCATCTTCCTTTAAAAATATCTTTTTGCTCTCTTCTTAACAAGTTGAGCGTCTTTCTCATTAGTAGGGAGTATGTTATGCTTCAAGTAATCTATATAAGGACGGCGCCAATCTCCTTCTATTCCAACAAAGTGGCATTCTGATGGATCGGGAGGTTCCCCAAATTGCGGGTAGGACCCTCGAAGGTAAGATGCATCCTTTGCCATAGATGGCCAATAATACCCAGCTCTTTGGATGCGACAATAGAGTGGGGGACCTTCCTCTCCACACCACTGTTTCTGAAATTGCTACAATTTATCATGATCTTCTTCTTTGGAAACACATCATGACAACACACCCTCAGGACCCTTATGGTAAAGGGTGGAATTTATCAAGAGAAAATCTTTTATAATTGGAATAGCCATCTTGGCAGGAGTTCGAAGCTGCTCCAATATCGGAGAATGCCAATCATTCACAGATTCAGCCTCTTCCTCCACAAGTTTCATAGATGTGCATGAGGTCATTCTTCGAATGATGGCAAGGTTCATCTATTCTTCCTTATCTNACATAACGATTTGTAGAATGAGGAGTATATTTACATCGTATTGAATAAAATTTGCTCATAAGAGTCTGTACTGCAGCTCGATATGGTGCAAGTGTAGGCTCTTTTAGGGCAAATTCTCCATTTGTTTGCTTTATGATTAAGTTGGAATCACCCTTGATACAGATGAAATAAGCTTGTACGTAGTGGGCAGCAAGGAGTCCCAATATCATTGCCTCATATTCAGCTTCATTGTTTGTACAAGGAAATGAAGTTCTTGTACGTAATTTTTGTGTAGCAAAGATCAAAGCCAAACAATGCTTCTCGAATGGTGCGTAATTAAATTCGCTCCCATGCAAGGAGCGACTAAGATAATACACCGGTCGTTCTTTTCCATCTACCTCTTGGACGAGTAAACCACCGATAGAATTCTTTGTCGATGTAAGGTACAACATCATTGGTAATCCTTTAATGGGCATAACCATAGTGGCAGGGGAGACAAGAATCTCTTTGATCTTCTCAAATGCGCCTTGTTGTGCCATCCCCCATGCAAAGGGTACACCCTTCTTCATGAGAGATTGAAAAGGAATCGAGATCTCTGCTAACGCAGGGATAAACCGCCTGATATATGAAACCTTCCCCAAAAAGCTTTTCAACTCTTTATGGTTCCTTGGGCCTACATCGCACGTATTGCTTTGATCTTGGTAGAGTCGACATCAATTCCTTTTCTGTGAACCACAAATCCTGGGAATTTTCTTGAGAAGACTCCGAAGGCACATTTTAATGGATTCATCCTCAACTTATAACGACAACACCTTTTGAAAACTTTCCTCAAGTGCAATAGATGGTCTTTAGCCTTCCGAGATTTTACCACATTAACATCAACATAATCTTCCACGTAATCATGGATCATATCATGAAAGATTGCAACCATTGCCCGTTGATAAGTAGCACCAGCATTTTTCAAGCCAAAGGGCATGACAGTGTAGTAAAAATTCCCAATGGGAGTTCAAAAGGCTGTCTTTTCAGCATCTTCAAGAGCTATCTTAATTTGATTTTATCCACTGAACCCATCCATAAAAGAGAATAGCTCATGTCCAACGGTTGCATCAACCAAGATATTGATGTTTGGAAGAGAAAATTCATCCTTTGGACACGCTTTATTTATGTCTCAAAAATCAACACAAACTAGAATTTGTCCGTTCTTCTTCTTCACAGGTACTACATTTGCTAACCAAGTAGGATGCTCAATGGGTTTGATGAAACCCACTTGGAGAAGTTTCTCAATCTCTACCTTGATCTTAGTCTCTAAATCAGGGAGGAATGTTCGTGACACTTGCTTGACAAGCCTTGTCCCTAGAGTTACGTGCAATCTGTGGGTCCACTAAGGCGTCATCTACCCTTGGCATTTCTTCATACGTCCAAGCAAAAATATCTTGATATTCTTTAAGCAACTCAAGGAGAGAGTCTTTTAAATCTTGAGATAATGTCTTGCTTACGAAGACAGGTCTTGCTTTCTCTCCATTGCTTGCCAAATTTACTTCATCCATTTCCTTAGCTTGAGGCTTCAATTGGTCTTGAAGTTGATCCGGAGCAGGTTGCGCTTCTTGTAGTTGAGGAACTAGAGTTGCACCCATTATAGGGTCGGGAGAAATATCTTCTCTAGACCCTGTAAACCGTCATAAACAATACACCATCTTCCCATCAGGACGGGTGAATGATTCAATCCTCACATCATCATTAGTTTTCAACTCATGTCTCATTCTCTTCTTGTAGCTTGAACCACTCCTTCCTGTGCCTTTTGGATCTAAAAGTGGAACTCCAATGGGTTTTCCAATAAATGTCTCTCCATTGCCCGCATACTCATCATAGAAAGCTGCCTCTGTAATAGAGGCTTGATGGCATTCAAATGGGTTCTTGGTAGCTAGGATGAAAATATCCTTTCCCTTCCAAAACCCCTTGATACATTGATGGAGGGTGGATGGAATCAGGTTATGGTCATGAAGCCATTTCCTCCCAATAAGTAAGTGATAAACGACGATTGCGTCAATCACATGGAACCGTGCTAGACGTTGGATAGGTCCCATCTTAAAGTCGATGTTAACGTATTCTAATGTGTACACAGAAGCATTGTCAAATGCCTGTATATCTATTGCCTGCTTTACAATGCATCTTTCATTGATTTTAATTGCCCTCAAAGTTGAAAGAGACATAACATTCAATGAAGACCCATTGTCAATGAATGTTCGCCTCACCAGGTACCCATTGGCCAAACTCTCTACATAGAGTGGGCGATTGTGGTTTGGATTCCTTACACACAAATCTGCATCTGTGAATAAGTTAGCTTTTTATCACTACTTTCCCATAGTTTCAATTGGTTGGTTGATTATACTACACACTCCATACTGCCCTCTAGAAATTTTCATAATAGCCAATGCAGTAGCAGACTTAGCTTCTTCATTGAAGCCCAACTGATCAAAGAAACGCCTAAAATTTGATGCTTTCATGAGGGCTTTGATAATAGAATTATCTACCATCTCTTCCGCCTGCTCCTCCAAGGTCTGAAGGTTAGAGTGGGAAGTAGGAGGAGAGGGATCCTCAGGCGCATCAATGGGGACTTGGATAATGGCATTGGCTTGTCCATCGGTAGCCTGGTGAGAGGGAAAAGGGTTACTCCCTACATCATTCCCCTCGATGATAAGTTCTCCACTTCGTATTCTACTATGCACAATCCTCTGTAGGTTACTACAATCTTGTGTAGAATGACCGACCATCCTATGAAAATGATAGTACTTAGGGTTTGTTTTTTCTTCCTCAGTTGGTTGTTGGTCATTATTAGGAAGATTGATGTGGCAATCCTTGACCCATTGGTCTAGTAAGGCATGGACNCGGTCATTATTAGGAAGATTGATGCGGCAATCCTTGACCCATCGGTCTAGTAAGGCATGGACCTTATTCATGGAAAAGGAAAAAGGTGGTGGATCAACACTTCCCCCTCTTGGCTTTTTAGTTTGCCTAGGATTAATCCCATGGGCTGAATTAACAACTGCATTCCTCTTGGTAAAGCATTCCCCTTTCTGCTTCAAGATAGAATTATTGGTACTTTGAGTATTTTCCATTAAAGCAGCAAAGGAGGACAAAAATAAGTTCTCTAAGTGCATAGCATATTTGGTGAACATGCCTTGAATACTTATCTTTACCTATTCTTTCTCATCACATGCATCTTGTATGTCCAGAGTTTGCTCCCTGAAACGTGCAATATAGTCCATCAAATCTTCCTTCGGCCTTTGGTGTTCTCTCCCCATGTCGGTTATAGTTACCCTTTCTTGGGTAGAGAAGAACTTCTTTGAGAATTGCTTGCACATGGTTCCCCAAGAGTCTACAGAGCCTGGGGTAAGGTTCATATACCATGTGTAGGCCTTCTCTGTAAGTGACTTGGAGAATTCCTTCAATTTCAAGTCATCATCCAAAGCGTAAACTCCTAGAGTTTCTATAAATTTCATTATGTGCTCCTTCGCATTCCCCTGTTTCCCATTGAACACCTTAAACTTTGGACTCACATAGTCCTTGGGATAAGCTTTCACAGTGATATGAACGGGATACGGCAATTTAAGGTCCAATACAGAAGAAGGCAATTTACCCTACTTTTCCTCAAGATACTTCTCCAAATCTTCTTTTGTAAGATAAGTACCTTGCACATTCAAGGTAGATTGAGGTGCTTGATTTTGAGGAGTTGAAGGCGGAGCACACAAAGTTAGTGGAGGGGCCTGACCAAAAGTACTCACTTGGAGTGAGTGTGTTTGATCACCGGTTGGAGTCACAATGACAGGTGTAGAACTAACTGGGGTAGTAGTGATAACCTCTGCATTACACACATTACTACCTCCACCCATTTCCTGCCGAGAAATAGCATCTTCACAGGCGCCTTTACCACTTGATCAGGGAAGTAGATTACCAATGGTAGCAAGGGTCTGATTGATAGTTTTTGTATTCTCCTAAAGAACAACAAACATCCTCTCCTGAGAAGCTTGGAACGCCATTAGCACTTGAGCTAGAGGTGTTGTAGGATCATCTTGTGAGGCAACAATCGGAGCTTGGGTGCCAATAGAGGGTTGAATGACCGGAGGATCATGGGTAGGATCCCTTGATACTCCAGACATATCTCCTTGAGGTATGTCCATTCTAAGTGTACGTTACCTATGCAATCACTCCTCCCCAGTGGAGTCACCAAAATGTAGAGGGGTCCCTTACAGTAAGTGGGGAAAGAAGAGGAGATGTTGCAACCAAGTAATGCCAAAGGGGTGAGATAGAGAGGGCTTAGAGAGGAGGAACGGGCAATCTCTATGAGCTAGAGTACATTGTGGTAGGAAAGATTAAAGGATTTTCTCCAATTGCTCCTAGCTCTCAAGTGTGCTTTCCTTTTTCCAAAAAGCCCCCTTCTCAAGTGTTGGGAAGTGGACTATTTATAGTAACTCAAGGTGTTATGTAGCCAATAGAAAGAGGACATTTGTCAAACATTCTTTGGATAAAACAAATGACATGTCGTGTTGTACTCTAAGCCCACAAGAAAGGTTAGGAGAGCCCATTAAAATATACTCACCCAACGAAGCCCCATTCCAAGCCCACCAAGCCAAAACTCTCTAAAACATCCTATTAATAGGCTTAGCTTAGGATCCTGCCACTAATCCTATTGTTAAGCTGACGCACTCTTATATCATTTTATATATATATATGTAAGATATTGAACTTTGGCAATATTTGAAGCACAAGCACGAATTGCATATCCTTACGGTCTTTGAGCCGTAAGTAACAATTTCTCATATCGAGCTCTTGTGATCTTTGAGTCATGAGCTCCATTAATATATTCTATGGTTGTTGAGTCATGAATAATTCACCAATTATTGTAATATAGTCTTAGCAGTCTTAGAGCCGTGATGACCCCTTAATTTTGCATGCATGACTCTGTAATCTTTGAGTCACGAGCTATGCATTCACGGTTTTTAAAGCGTAAGGATCTATTTATCATAGGGTGGACTTATGACAATAGTTACATGCATCTACAAAGTCAAACCAAATATATGGTTCGGTTAAGTTCGAAACAGTTTTCCAAACAAAACCGAACCACAAACACCCCAAAACCAGAAGCAATGAACTGTTCTTACCGAGATTTTGTATCATGTTCTTATGTCAAGTGACTCTAGGCGCAAACTTGAAACGACCATGGAAGACTAACGATTTGAATTTGTTCCCAAATTTGAAATTAGTCCCGCCCCCAGTTGTGTATGCTATGAATGAGATTCAGGATTATTAGCAAGGCATCGCAGCTTTCTTGCTGATTGATAAAGGAAAAGGTACATCTCAGCTTTCCTGTTTCTATTCAGAAAGTGTTCGATAGTTTCTTTAGCTCAGGAGATTAGGAAAGGCGGAACGGGATTCAGCTCGAGAAATAATTACACAGCCAGATGGTCTTAGCCGACTCACCGAGTTGGGTCAATCCCAATTTTGGGCCATCCCCAAATCCGACTCTGGTAAAACCTATATATACCCCCTCCTCACAGGGGCTGCCGAGGCATCTGAACACTTCTTCCCTCATATATCCTCGCTATACTCTCAGTTCCCATTATCAGACATACGAGAGAACTGCAACAGCTGGCTGAGGCATTGCAGGAAGGCCTGGCTTGCTTGCAGGTTCTCGGAGGGTCCCTGAAGGAGCATTCATGTCACCAGAGGGAGTGTCAAGCCTTACCAGCGGAAGACCAGCGATCAAGTTGGTCATCTGGGACCAATCCTAATTGACAGTTCGTCCGAGCTGTAGTTGAAATAAAAACGAATTCAGGAACTTTAACACGCAGAATAATATCATTCCATGCGGTGGGATAAAACAATTTGTCTTCTGCTCTTCATTTTTCGAGCTACCAAAAGGAGGCCAGAATCCAGATATATTGCACTTTCTCGCAGTGGACTGGCAGTGCACCTCTCGGCTTTACTTGAAAATTCAAAAAAACAAAAAATCAGAAACAAAGAAATCCCAATGGATATTTCAGATAGCAAATATTATTCAAAGGAGAAAAAACTGTTCAAGGAAGAAACCAGAGATCAAAGGGAGGTATAACGTATCTTGATGATAAACAAAAGGCTGTATGTTTATCTCAAGGTTGATACTTGAGATAAATCATAGTGAGATTCACGCCGAACATTATGACTCCTGCAGCGGTCATACTATTCACTAGGATTCTTGCCTTGGCAGACCCCCTGGGTGCCCGGACCAGCATTGCAAAAAGCACCAATATTGTTCCGATGTTCCTGAAAAGGAGATACCAGAGAGCCGTTTTGGCTGGAGTTGGATTTGGGAAGCCTTCCTTCAGAGTCTTAAATGAAGAATCCAATCCGTAGATCAAGAAACCTAACTGGTAGGTCCCGGGATACTTCAAGTACTTTACCGCATTTTCAAAGTCAGTTATGTCGGCCACCAACATGGAGCCAACAGATCCTTGGTCAGGTTCCTGAGGTTCCATGGCTTGAGCTCCTTCTAGATCTTGGTGGTCGGTGAGGCTGAGGCCTTCTTGGCTATTGCTGGTAAGGGAGCCTCCATCCTCCAGACTGCCGCCCTCTTGACTGAGTTCCACTGACATCCCATTTCCATGCACCGAGTCTCCTACCCTGGTCGGGATCAATTTCTCTCGGATTGGAATAATAAGCTTATTCTCCACCATCACGACGATCCAAGCTGCAGGGAGGGATTGTGTCCTCAAGATTAGGTTTGGGAGAATGTGTGCCAAGCAGGAATATGGACTTCATGAGAAGTTTACTCCATACATCAAATCAATCCAGAACTACTCATGATCATCACTCAGTCATGCCACAAATTGCAGATCTATTTCTGGTTATGGTTCTAGGAGTGCAGAACGGGATGTGGAGGCTATGGTGTGAAAGAATTAAAAGAAGTTCATACCGATCCCATCACCAAACAGCCTTTTCACTGTCCCCATGGTGTCACTCACGATAACTGTGACTGCAAAAAAGAAGTAACATGAAAAAATATTCCAAGAATATTTGGAGAACAAATTGATCACTAAAGATATAAACGCAAGGTTTCTTTTTCAGGGGCAACTGTGTACCAAATATTCAACAGGATCCAGTAGCAAGTAAACAAAAGAAGTAGAGGAAGTCTAAACTTGGGAACTCGATTCAAGCTTCCAATTCAGATCAAACATCAAGATAGATGTGAAGGATGTACTGATAAGTGATTTCGACATAATACGGCTTCTAATTTTCTCGAATGATATGCAGGTCAGTAGGACCTCAGGATATTCATATAAGAATGAGCTCAAACCTTTCAGGACTGTCGCCTCGACCCTAGGAAGATCATTTTGCGAGCTCTCCAATATGTTTTCTTGTCCTGCAATCGGTAAAGGATCATTCTGACGTTGAAAAATTTCAAGTGTAGTGCTCAAATTGAACTAAAATCATAAATATCTTACCAATCGTGATAGAGGCCGAGTCAGGCTGTTGCCTCTGTCCCATTGGTGTTGCCATCAACTCCGAGCGATGAGGATTGCTCGGTCTTATGGGCTTTATGGAACTGAGAAAGCTCATATGCTTTCCACCCGACAGATTATTCATTTAAAATGCCATGTTGTAAGGCTTAGGAGATAAGCCCTTGCAAGAGAAGTAAAGAAAAGGAAATAACAGCAAGGCCCCGGAAAGTCACTGGGAAGGAAGGCGTGCATTGACCAGCCTACGACATGCGTGAACAGAGAGAGATGCTGTCGGCGAGATTCTTTTGAACCTTCCGATGATGAGAACGAAAAAATAGTGCATCCACATCATCAGACTGCTGAACTTGTAATTTAGGCTTGTACGGTATAAAGAATACAATATACATATGAATAATTAGGAAAACAAATTACAAACCTACAAAATAATTATTTATTACCACTATGGACATAGCTTTTAGAAGGAAATATGCCTCNTTTTAAAAAGTATGCGTGCCACTGACGGGCAAGTGGGTCATGGTGTATTGTGCTGTTCTCGAGCAGGAGGAAAATAACAAAGACCAAGAAACGGCGCACTGTCTCCTCTTGGAATGAGAAACAGGCGAGCAAAAATTGCGTGACCCAATAGGAGAATTACACATGGCTGGCAGAAAAAACATTGCAAAACCCTTATTGAAACTAACGGCGTCGACATTAACGGTAGGTCCCTTCGTTACTATCGAACCAAAGCAGAGTCCTTCCTCCTCACTGTGGTCAACTGCTGCCCAACTGTCCTCTTCCTCTCGACCATGTGCTGTTGTGCCCCACTCAGCTGTCGACTCCGACGCTCTTCTCTCGAGCCCAGATTCTGTCTCACGAAACCCCGACGCTCTGCCTGAGCCCATTCCCGACTCCAGCTGAGACGGAGCTTCCCTGCTTCAGCACTAACCACCAGCACCACCACGTCTCAATATAGTCCCCCTGCTTCGTAACCACCCAGCACGCTCCGGGTTTGACCAAAACTCGATCTCGCTATAGTCCCCTGGTCGGGACTTGAAAAGTAGCCGCTCGCCATGTCCAAGTTCCGCTCAGTCGGACGAAGGGATGGGCATAAAAATTACT
The DNA here is from genome assembly GCA_900006705.1 of Sonneratia caseolaris. Lineage (NCBI taxonomy): Eukaryota > Viridiplantae > Streptophyta > Magnoliopsida > Myrtales > Lythraceae > Sonneratia > Sonneratia caseolaris. The sequence continues at coordinate 2,222,003 of CXYZ01012157.1, forward strand.
CATGCCGCTGCGGGGATGAAGGGAAGAGAGGAAGAGTAGTCTGCTACTTGGGAGTCTCGAGAGGTGAGATAGAAGGGAAGGGGAAAGGAGCTGCCCTAACGAGAGACCTCCGTTACTCTCCACCGTCTGTTTTTTACGGGTTGTGGCCTATTTTTTAAGAATGCCACGTGTCTGTCTACCGTTGGATCTAGCTCAGCCAGATGGTTGAGTCGCAACCATGTAATATTTGCTCGAAAAGGGAAATTGCAGAGCAAGCCGTCAGCAAGTGGTGGACAATTCCCTCATCTTAAAGCTGAAGTTCTTAACCCTAGATAAAAAATAAAAAAAAAGCTGAGGTTCTTTAACCAGTCAGCAAGATATCCCACAAGCCATTGGTAAAGTTCCTTCTTCCTATGGCGCATTGCTGAAGAAGTCTGCTCTATTGACGATCGCAGCAGCTCCCCCCTCATTTCCTCACCATGTGTGTCAAGACTAGTACGCTCACACGAGGAGATAATCGCTTCGAAGCTATGGAGAGCCTTGGCAAGTTCAACGGTGAAGGAGAGACCAAGTTGGAAGCAGAATCGGAGAGCGGATCTGAACAGGCGGGAGACCCGGCCAAAACTGGTGACAACGCAGTGCTGAAGTCCAACGCGGCACTTGTAGCAGGAGCGAACTTCCTGGTCGGTAATTCACTCAACGCGCTGCCACGGTGGGCTTCCATCCCAAACCTGATCATGAGATACCTCGTCGTGTCGGTTGCGATCGCCTTCTTTTCATATCTCGTTTCCTTGCGTCTTCACCGAAAGAAGGTTTTTACGCTCTTCAGGTACGTGTCTTTGGCTTTCACGACGTCTACATCTGCCATACTCTGTTACTACCTTTGTATCAGCCCTCTGTGGTCTGGCTTTATCAACGGGAATCGGTAAAGCGTCCAAAGGTGTGCTCGGAAAACATTTTCCTGAATATCTCTGCAAGCTGAGCGTATACGGTAATGTATCTATCGTGGAGACTGGGTATTGACCGTCCATATTAATTTGAATAGTTAGTTTTCTGTGTGTTTTATTCGCATGCTCTTCTTTGTTTCTTCTGTCTTTGTTTTTTCATTTTTGATGATTCATTTGTGCCGATTGACCACAAAAATCATTTCCACGTGAACCGAAGTCCCAACTTATGGTCAAAGAATAAAGCCTGCAAGTAAATTCCTATTCAGTTCTCTCTTATTTCTGTTAGGATCATTGTAGACGCCATGTTCCGTGAAGCTAGAGAAAATTCCCACCCTCTGCCTCCATTTCTCTCTGAGCCAAGCCAAGCCACGGGTCGAAGAAGTCTAGTCATCAACCACGAGTTTTGAGGCAACCTGCAAATAGCGTTACCAGTGTCGAGCTTTATCCATAATGCAGTATTTTGAAACCCACTAGAAGCAGTTTTTTGAGAGAGCAAGCTAGCAACAATCCTAAAAAAATAAACCTTTTGTAGATATACCTGGACATATCCGAGTTCATAGTTAATTTTCCCTTTTTATGATGTAAATGGGTTCTTCAAGTGGTGCTTGGAGGACATGGAAAGTTGTCAAATTATGGCCGTATGTATCAGCAAGGATGCCAGCATGGTTGGACCAGATCTAGATCATTTTAGTTGGAACTGCTCCGGAGCAAATAACAATACAACCATCATCACAATTCTTCTGCTCTTCAATAGCAATAAACACGCCGATATTATCTAATTCACATGATACATTAGGAATTTTCTGCTGGATGGAATTGCTTTGAAATCTCTTTTCTAGAGGATTTGAGAGCCCCGTTACTGGCTTGCTGAAAATGAAAATGCCTTTGTTATTAAATTGAAGAGTAAAGATGAACTCAATAGCNGTCTCTGCAAGCCGAGCATATACGGTAATGTATCTATCGTGGTGAATGCGTATTGACCGTCCGTATTAATTTGAATAGTTAGTTTTCTGTGCGTCTTATTCGATGCTCTTCTTTGTTTCTTCTGTCTTTCTTTTTCCTTTCTTTTTTGGATGAATCATTTGTGCTGATTGACCACAAAAATCATTTCCACATGAACCAAAGTCCCAACTTATGGCCAAAAAATAAAGCCTGCAAGTAAATTCCTGTTCAGTTCTCTCTTATTTCTGTTAGGATCATCGTAGACACCATGTTTCGTGAAGCTAGAGAAACTTCCCACCCTCTGCCTCCATTTCTCTCGGAGCCAAGCCACGGGTTGAAGACGTCTATTCATTAACCACGAGTTTTGAGGCAGCCTGCAAATCGCATTACCAGTGTCGAGCTTGCAGGGTTTTGAAACCCACTAGAAGCAGTTTTTTGACAGAGCAAGCTAGCAAAAATTCAACAAATAAATTTTCTGTAGATATACCTGGACATATCCGAGTTAAGAGTGAATTTTCTCTTGTTTTGATGTAAATTGATTCTTCGAGTGCTGCTTGGAGGACATTCATAGTCGTCAAATTATGGCCATATGTATCAGCAAGAATGCTAACTTGGTTTAAGTGGAAACGGGTCCAATCCTTTATGGGTTTACAACGAATTTAACATGGTATCAGAGTCCATGGACTCGCACCTCGCCCGACCTAAGTCCGGAACCCTGGCTCGTGATCAGTTGATATAAGCCCGAGTACGGAAGAAAATTACCCGACTCATGGCTAGTTGTCCCCCTTGTCTGAGATCGGAAGAAGAGTACTCGGCTCGTAGACAGTTGTTGAGAACGGGTATTTAATGGCACATAGCAAAGTGAACCATGTTGTCATGTGAGGGCAGATGTTGAGATATACGATCTCACATCGATTAAATGAAGAAAACACTATGGGTTTATAAGAAGGTTGAGTATTATGTTAAGATATACGATCACATATCGATTAAATAAAGAAAACACTATGGATTTATAAGAAGGTTGGGTACCGCAACCTATCAGCTTGAGCTTTTAAGTGAAAATGGGTCCGATTTCTTATGAGCTCACAACAAATTTAATATGGTATCAGAACCAGTGGGTTCGCACCTCGCTCGACCCGAGTCCAGAACCTTGGCTCATGGTCAGTTGATATAAGCCTGAGTATGGAACAAAATTGCCCGACTTGTGACTAGTTGTCCCCCTTATCTAAGACCGGAAGAAGAGTACTCTGTTTGTAGACAGTTGTTAAGGGCGGGTGTTGAGATATGCGATCCCACATTGATTAAATGAAAAAAAAACATTGTGGGTTTATAAGAAAGTTGGGTACCACCACCTATCAACTTAAGCTTTTAAGTGGAAATGGGTCCGATCCCTTATAGACTCACAACGAATTTAATAGGACCTGACCTGAACTACTTTGGTTGGAACTGATCCGGAGCAAATAACAATACAACCATCATCACAATGCTTCTCCTCTTCATTAGCAATAAACATGCCGGTATTATCTAATTCACATGATACATTAGGAATTTTCTGCTACATTAGGAATTTTCTGCTGGATGGAATTGCTTTGAAATCTCTTTTCTAGACGATTTGAGAGACCCGTTGCTGGCTTGCTGAAAATGCCTTTGTTATTAAATTGAAGAGTCAAGATGAACTCAATAGTAAGAATATAGATTGTTACAAAGGTAACCAATCCCAGACCCAACAGGGCAACGTTTTTTCCTTCCCTCGAGCCAAGTGAGAAAACTACCCTCGAACTTGAGAGCAAGGGATCAACCAATGAATGGACGAGCTCATTCTAGCCTCCGCTTGCTCTCTTGCTCACCCCATTCTAGCCTCCGGTTGAAGTTGCATGGGCCGATCATTCTGTTGGTATCTTGCATTCACGCCTACCTTTTCTTTTGTGGAAGCCCCCGGCAGAGGAAAGGGCTGTAGGTAATGGTGCGTTTTGCTTCCCCTTGCATAAAGGGTGACTTCTACTCACGCCGGTCTAGCCTCGGCTTGCTCCAACCAATTCTGGGTCTAGTCTCTCCGTAGACTAGTATAAGGCCATGGAGACCTGTTGGGGGTTCTTGAAAAGGGGTCCCACCGGACTAAGTATAGCTTTAAGATTATAGACACACGGCCGTGGCAGAACGACTTCAATGAATTTAGAACGGAGAGGAGACGGCAAATGACCGAGATGCTATAGACCATAACCTAGGGTTTGACTAGGAAGGGTCAGCATAGAAATGTCTCATTCGCCAAGACTTGCCGTTAATAGGAATAGACATACTAACTGTCGGGATAACAATTCATATATTCAATCCATCTTTTGTTTCAAACCAATGCCACCCATCATGTACAGCAGAAAGTTGCAGTTTAAGTGATTGGGAGGAGAAACAATGGAACAAGTCCGCATTGTCCAGTGTAGGTAACAGAACCGTGCATCGTCAACATAGTCAAGAGTGAGCAACTGATCGGTTAACCAAAAGCTCCTATTGTGGTAGATGTGTGTGTACAAAAGCTCTCCGGAGAGAAACTATCATGTAGCCTCATCATGTATACCGTGAAGCGTCACTAAATACTCTAAGCAAAGCTACTCCGATTCTTGAGAATCAAAGAAGACTCTACTTGGGCACTACGACAGTAGTTGGGATTAGCGACCCTTCACCTCCTATTCATGGCTTAGTCACAAAAGAACGTGAGGAGGCGAACAACCACATAATTTTGAAGTTGCTTTCCACTATTCTGGACATTGGAATCGAGGAATGGACTGAATAGGGCGTGCGGAAGATGTTTCTGACATTGGAAAGGAAAAATAGATTCCCAAGATGGAGGTTTAAGAGGCAGAAGTTATTTTGCAACGAAAGTTGTTGTTAATCGCAATATCTTGGAGGTTGACAGTACTCTGCCAAAGGTTTTAAGGCTCACAACCCAACAATGACGAAGGCAAAGGAGCCTAAAATCCTATTCTGTTGTTCTATACATGACATTCTTAGGTTCACGTGCACCTGTTGTTCTTGTAACTCCAGTTCTTGCTTATATCTAAAATTAAAAAACAAAAAGAACTTTAGTTTTTGATGATTCTCTTAAAGCAAACGAACTAGGAAATTTGGCTCCACAACACATATGAGATTACCTAATTATGTAGTATATATAGATGGAATCGCGTATCATTGTAAATAGTAAAAAATAGCTTATATTTGAAAAAGATGGTTTGATACAGTGATACTATCTTTATCATAATCACTAAGAGATTATAAATTTGATTTTTATCGTAGAATTCATCGTGCCCCTTTATTTTTTTCCCGCTTCTGCTTTTCTATTATAAATTCATAAATCTCCTATATAGTAAAAAAGCTTATATTTATTAATATTAATACCAAAAGTTGATCATTGTATTAAGATAGGTCTAAAGTGGCCCACTTAGAAAGCACATTTGCATTAGTATATGTTTCTATTAGACTAGGCAAAACGGGACTTGGTGCAAATACAGTACGAAAAATTCGTGTTTAGACCCGGATTTGGGTTGACTAGACATTTTTGGGATAGCTCAAAGCACAAAAAATATTTTTAAAATAAGAAAAGATTTATGAGAAAAATCTAAAAAATTAGTTAATCATTTACAAAATAATTATACTTTAGAATTTTTTAATATTTTCTTGAAATTAACATAAAAAAATTAGACTAATCAATAGATTATAATCTTAGAAGGTCCGGGGCCAAAATTATTTAAATTTATTTGTAAAATAATTATTTTCCTTAGTTTCATGAGGCAGCTGTGTGCCTAGGCTCAGGCAATTCAAGTCATTGTATTTTCATGCCTTATCATGTCGTAGAAATTGTTTGGGCTACTCCGAATTGCATGTCCATCCTCTATCAACTACACCATAGATGTGGACCCTATAACACTCATCTTTAAACACAAAACAGTTGTCGAAGCTTCAGGGCTGCTTCCAGCATCCTAGATTTTGACAGGGAAGCCACCATTGACTAGTTGAATCACTTGACTCGACGGTATTTAATCGAACTGCATGGTGCCTATTTACTCAGTAAACTAGTTCTATCTCGGTCGGTAAGACAACTGAACAACACCCATCAAGTGCTTTGCCCTACTTTTCTCCAAGTGGTATTCCTGACCACCTTTGGCTAAATGACCACACCTTAATTGTTGGTGGATCAATCAGTAGATCCCTGCTTGGTCGCCTTGACACGCCTACCTCCCGTATGTCTTCTATAAATACTCCATACTATAGAGGAAAACGTAAGTCTCATCTTCCTATCATTTCACTCATAACTCTCTCTTTCTCTCCAGTTTACTAACTTAACATCGATGGACCTTTTTGGACCACCCTGTCTAACTTAGGCTTTCTTTGCAGGACTACTCGGTGTGCTGGAACTTGGTGGAGCACCTAAACCACTGGTAAGTATGTTTCATAACCCAATAAGACCACCTACCAGACCAGAAGCCGTATCAGATTCCAGTGGCCACCATACTTCAAACCATATATGAGAGAACTACTCACATGGCCACTCTACAGGCACACCCATGTTGTTTGAGGGAACAAATCGCAAGGCCACTCTGGGAACTCGTTGAATATATGCATTTAGATCCCGTGAAGAGATCAACGGAAAGAAGCTCATAGGTTAGCTAGCTTACATACAAGATCAACGAGAATGGATGGATTATCTCGTTGTAACATGATAGAATTCTCAGATTCCATANGGCTAGCTTACATACAAGATCAATGAGAATGGATGGATTCTCACGTTGTAACATGATAGAATTCTCAGATTCCATAGTGATGTAAGTCTGCAATTTAATGTCCAATGTCACTCAATGTCTTGGTTGGACGATGACAAGACAACCGACAGGCAGTAGAGGATCCCATGTGACTTGTGAGGCCTCCTTTCATATGTATTCCATATTATCATTAGAATCAAAGAAAATTATGGAATCAGCAGCCCCGGCTGACCAGTATGAAGAAACATCCTGGAAACCTGCTTCTNATCTGAACAGTATGAAGAAACATCCTGGAAACCTGCTTCTATTGTTTACTTTTGTTACTATTATTTTTTCCAAAAATCAGACATGACAACCATTTTTCTTTTTTTTTCTTGTTTTTTATTTAAGCAACAGCTGTATGAAATGATTATTCTAACCCTTATTGTACTTCTTTAATTTAAAAATAAATGAGGACAGATTGGTAACACTGCATTCACCTTCTTCTTCCTTCCAACCCTAACTCCACTTGTGCCGCCCCTTCGGCGTCAATCCTCTTCCTCCGACAACCGTTATTGCCTCCATGTTCCTCCCTCCGAGCACCATCCTTCATTCATTTGGTACTCTTTTTCTTTTCTTCTTCTTTGCATGGTGGTCGGATGAAGGAGCGTTGGTGTTTCTGATCATGGAGCAACCTCAATCCCGGATGGATCAACTCTAAACTGATTGAACTGTCGGGAAAATACGAACTTCTTTCCGACAAATACCAAATCTTCGAGGTGCCTTAAGTTCAGCATTAGATGACTCCCAGTCACAGGACGATAAATGAAAACTATTAACTACGTATATGAATGTCTATATTCATGTATGCCTACGTTCATATTTAGTGCGCAATTAAGTTCAAAGGCACTGGATTGAAGGACCGTAGAAAAGTCCAAGTTTAATTTCCAATATGCCACAATTATTAAAATAGCACTGAATTAGAAATTGGACAAGTAGTGAGTTCATACATTGAACATAAATTTAATGAGTTAAATCATATACTTTAAAAAATAATGAAAATACATAATTAATATGTATATATATACATGATTTATATACCCCAATTTGGATGACCGTTAAATTCACTAATCAATTCATAGACTCAAGAGCCCGACAATCACTTTTTACACTTTCTGCACTGCACTGCTCCAAGCCAAAATTCTTTCTCATTATTTTATTAAACAAAATGTTCCTTTTCCATTTTAGAAAAATTAAAATATTGTAAAAACAAAATAAATAAATAAATAATAGAAAAAAGTTTTCTGAGGAATGAAACCCCGGCCCCATTCTCATCTCATCGATTGATGATGCTCTTCTCTTGCTCTCTTCCTTCTTTTATCCTCCCCTTGCTCATCCCCACCACCATCCGCTCCAGTTACTTCACCAGCTTTGTCCATGACTATGTTGTTGCCATCCTCCATCACCAGCTTCCCAGCCCTCACCACCACCCATTTGAGCGCTTGCTTGAAGAGAGGGATGACTGGTTGCCGTGGCCCACCTGCCTCTCCCGTTCGACTTTCTTCTTTTTCTTTTTCTATTAATTTGTAGGTAACTGATTTGCTAACCGGTTCGTATGGGTTTATGGGTTTTCTAAAATATAGGCCAGTTTCTACAGGACCAACCGGATTTGACATGCAAATAAATTAATTACTAAAACTGGACTAAACATCAAACCGATTCCTGGTTAACTCGGTTCAACAGCTAATCCGACCCAATTTTAATAACTATGTTCATTGCAGCTCACTTTCTGTTGGTGTTTGTGTTTAGGTGTATAGGAATGGTAGGAGTATAGAGGAATGTTGGAATATAGCTAATTGGAAGAGGAGGTGAATAAGGAAGTGTGGAAGTTATATGAGTATTGGAGGAAGAGAAATGACTAATTGATTTCTTCTTACTCTTGTTTCTTCTACTTCTTCTTCTTCTTCTTCTTCTACATTACATCGAAGAGTGCATCATATATTTATACTAATTTCTAATGAGTGTTTTAGAAAGTGAATATTCTAGAATTGTGTACAATATTCTAGAATTCTGCATCATGTTCTAGAAGTGTGTAGAACATTGTAAAATTGTGTATTATATTGGTTGCAAAAATAGTGGCAACCTCGCTTAATAGCAATAAAGCACTCAAGCTAAAAGATGGTGCACCAAAGGCAAATGACTCACTCTACAAAAGTCTCATTGGAAGTTTGCTCTACTTGATAACTACTCGACCTGACATCATGTATATAATTAGCTTGCTATCAAGGTTCATGCAAAGTCCGAGCCAAGTTCACCATGGAGCAGCTAAAAGAGTCCTTAGATATTTGCAAGGCACAAGGAACTACGGCATATGATACAAATCCACACCAAATGCAAAATTAGTCGATTATACCGATAGTGATTGGGTAGGATCAGTGGATGACATGAAGAGCACATCAGGCTATGCATTCACACTTGGCTTAGGAATATTCTCTTGGGCTACAAAGAAGTAAGAAAATGTGGCACAATCATCAGCTAAGGCAGAATATGTTGTAGCAGTAATGGCAACAAGTCAAGCCATATGGCTTAAGCGAACATTTGAAGACATGGGAGAGCTACAAGCTAAAGCCACAACAATTTATTGTGGTAATAAGTCAGCTATAGTCATGGCGAAGAATCCGGTATTTCACTCAAGGACGAAACATATAAATATCAAGTATCACTTCATTAGAGAGGTTGAAGCCAGCAAAGAGATAGAGCTCAAACATTGCAAGACAGAAGAACAGTTGGCTGACATTTTCACGAAGGCAGTACCAAAAGCAAAGTTCGAAGCACTATGAGAGAAGCTTGGAGTTGTTGAATTGCACACTAAGGAGGAGTATTAGAACGTGGTGCACAATTCTAGAATATGATACACAATTGTAGAATGTTCTACATACTTCTAATACTTTCACATATAAACATGTATGCGGAGAAAAGGAGGAAAACATTACCATTGTTTTAGTTTTCCTGCACCAGTGCATATGTACAGGCCTGCTTGTAAGAGGATAGCAGTATGCGGAGGGCACAAAGAACTAAATGGCAGGTGGAATGACAGACTGAAACCATAAAACAAAGCACCATAAACTTAATTAGACTTAGCTGGACAGACCTCCATTCATTTCTGATATGCAGGTAAACCTCAATCCGTTTCCGATATGCAGGTAAACCTCAATCCAAGCAACATTCATAGTTCAAATAGCATAGTTACAAGAATAAAAACCATCCAAGTTTGATAGATGGGATAAAAAGGATGAATGTTCCGTCTCGACAATAAAGGAAAGTTGTCCATTTACCTCAAGGTTTATACTTAAGATAAATCAGAGTGAGATTCAGCCCGAACATTAAGACTCCTGCGGCAATCATACTCTTTACTAGGAATCTCGCCTTGTTAGACCCTCTTGGTGCCCGGGCCAGCATTGTAAAAAGCACAAATATGGTTCCGACATTCCCAAAAAGGAGATACCAGAGAGCCTTCTTTGCTGGAGTTGGCTTTGGGAAGCCTTCCTTCAGAGTCCCAAATGAAGAGTTCAATCCATAGATCAGGAGACCAATCGTATAGGTCTCAGGACGCTTCAAGTACTTTACTGCACTATTAATGTTGGTGGGGTCGTCTGGCAACATGGAGCCATCAGATCCTCCTTGGCTATCACTGCTAAGCGAGTTTCCTTCCTCAGGATCACCAGCTTCTTGAATGGATTCTGTTGGCATCCTTCCATGCGCTGAGCCTCTTACACCAGCTATGATCCAATCTACAGGGAAGCATTCTGCTCGCAAGATTATAATTGGGAGAATGAGTGGCTCAAATCGGTGGAAACTGATTAAATATGTGGACAAGGAATAGAGATTGCTAAACTAGAATATGGATAACAAAGTCATTCCATACATTAAATGAATCTGGACCTACTTATGATTGTATCATGACTGATCACATATTGCTATTTGTTAAGGCAGTGGCAATAGAGCCATTTGATCATTACACAGTTGTTACAACTATAAATTGCATATTTGTTTTAGGTTATGATTTCATGAATAGAACAGTCGATTTTGAAGGAGATTGTGAAAGAATATAAAGAAGTTCATACCCATCACGCGGACAAACAGTCTTTTCACTCTGTAAGGGGTCCTTATCACTGTAACTGTGAATGCAAAAGGAGTAACATCAAGTAATATTCTGACAATATTTGAGAAAAAGAGAAAAACAAGTATTGATCACTAAAGATGAAAACACAAGGTTGCTTTTTCATGCGCAACTATTTACCAAATGATCAAACAAGATTGAGAAATCTAGCAAATACATCAAAAAGTAATGTCAACGATGAAGAGGGATTGCTAAATAAGAATATGGACTTAGTTAGAAATTCACTTCATACATCAAAATAGTTGAGACCTACTTATGATTGCATCATGACTGATCACATTTTACAATATACTAAATTGTTCAATAGAGCTATTTGATCATTACTCAGTTGTTACTACTACAAGACAGTGTGAAAGAATCAAAAGAAGTTCATACCAATCATGTTGCCAAACACCCCTTTAACTGGTGTTGAGTTCCTTACCGCAACAACTATGAATGCAAAAAGGAAGTAACATCAAGAAATATCCCAAGATTATTCGGAAAAAGAATTGATCACAAAAGAGAAAAACACAAGGTTTCTTTTTCATAAGCAACTTTTTACCAAATAATTTAGGAATCCAGCAAATACCACTGAAAAGCTGATAGAAGAATGGAGTGAATTTGAACTGGGGAACTCGATTCAAGCTTCAGATTCATATCAAACATCAAAGATGGATATGAAGAACTGGCTGGCATGATTTAATATATAATCGTATACTTTCTTGAATGATGATTCCATGGAAGTTTTTATTCGTAGGAAAAGAATTACATATCTAGATAAATAACCTATGTGAATCCTTTGGAATCAGTATTGTCTAGAGAATATTGGTATCATTTAAAAATGAGCTCATACCTTCAACATTAATTGTTGCCTCAACCTTAGGAAGACCATTCTGTGAGCTCTCCAAAATGTTTTCTTCTTCTGAAATCGGTATTAGGATCATTCAGATTCATATCAAACATCAAAGATGGATATGAAGAACTGGCTGGCATGATTTAATATATAATCGTATACTTTCTTGAATGATGATTCCATGGAAGTTTTTATTCGTAGGAAAAGAACTACATATCTAGATAAATAACCTATATGAATCCTTTGGAATCAGTATTGTCTAGAGAATATTGGTATCATTTAAAATGAGCTCATACCTTCAACATTAATTGTTGCCTCAACCTTAGGAAGACCATTCTGTGAGCTCTCCAAAATGTTTTCTTCTTCTGAAATCGGTATTAGGATCATTCAGATTCATATCAAACATCAAAGATGGATATGAAGAACTGGCTGGCGTGATTTAATATATGATTGTATACTTTCTTGAATGATGATTCCATGGAAGTTTTTATTCGTAGGAAAAGAACTACATATCTAGATAAATAACCTATATGAATCCTTTGGAATCAGTATTGTCTAGAGAATATTGGTATCATTTAAAATGAGCTCATACCTTCAACATTAATTGTTGCCTCAACCTTAGGAAGACGATTCTGTGAGCTCTCCAAAATGTTTTCTTCTTCTGAAATCGGTATCAGGGTCATTCAGATGTCAGAAACATCATGCGTATGCCTAGATTGACATAAAATTGTAAGTACTTTACCAATTGTGATGGAGGCTGCTGATTGAAGCTCTTGTATCTCTTCTGTCAGTGATGCCATTATTCCAAGCAATGGGGATCGCTTGTTTTTCTTGGGGTTTCGAGATTCTCTGAATGAGAGAGAACTCTTCCTAAGATCACTTAAACCTTCTCCCAGAAGGACAGTTCAAACATACCATTTCATCATAAATATTTTCTAGAAACACTTGGGATGCTGAGCTATAACCAAAATCAAGGGATCCTAGTTTAGTTCTAGTAGGTGGAAGTTTTCATATCGCGTTTAATGACCCGGGAATTTTTAATCTATCCTTAAGAGATAAGAAAGTAAATGGAAGAAATTAATTGAAAAATAAAAAGCCATGTACTTTCGTGGAACCTCTTCTCCTTCGCGGTACACACATCCTGTGGTTAACAAGGCATCTCTAAAACCGTGTGGGGCCTTAGGGTAGACTGTTGACTTCACGGAGCAAGACCGTGGTTCCAAAAAATAAAATAAATAAATAAAATAGAAGAAGCAACTTGGAGGAGAAGCGCTGATTTTTATTTCAAAAATGTATAAATTTAGAAAAAAAAATATTAATAATTTAATCTGTGATGAATGAGCAAGTGGGGTGGGATGTTTTGTCACGTTCCCTGGGAGAAAGGAAAAATACAAAAAAGAACTGAAAAATCGAATTTAGAATTGGCAATCACGTGCAGGTTTCTTGAAAAGTAAATGTCATGCACTTTCGCGGAAACTTCTTTGGCGAGAATGTAGTTCCCAAAGGGAAAATAATAATAATAATAATAATAATAAGAGGCAGCTTGGAGGAGGGGTTTTGTTATTTTAACGTGCCACCATAGTTTTTAAAACCGG
>CXYZ01012157.1:2261552-2299379 GCA_900006705.1 Sonneratia caseolaris
GTCCTTCAATGGGCTCTGATGTATGTTTTTCTGCCATCAGCTTGTGAACCAACCCGTTGAGTGCCTCTTTGAACTTCTTAGCTCGTGCCCTCGTAATTGGCCCAACTGGAACTTGAATAGAATCCATGGAAGTTGGTCTGAGTTCTGCATCAATTGAACTTGAATAGAATCCATGGAAGTTGGTTTGAGTTCTGCATTAGTTGTACCCCAATACACGTCGGTCTAGCACGCGATCAACCTCCCTTTCCAATTTTGTGCGCACATTCAATGGGGCGCGTCTTGCCCTAATGCAGTCAGCATCTGCATCTTCATGGTAGGGCTTTAGGAAGCTGATATGGAAAGTTGGATGAATCTTCATCATCTCAGGTAATGCTAAGCGATAAACCACTGCTCCAACTCGCTTCACTACCACAAATGGCCCATCATACCGCTGAATGAGGCCCTTGTGCCATCTCTTGCTCGTCACTTTCTTCCAAATTTGGGGTGTCAATTTCAGCATGACCTTGTCACCGACCTGAATTCTAGCGATCGACGCCCCTGATCCACATATTTCTTCATGTGGCGGACAACTTTAGCAAGGCTGTCTTGCGCTTCCTTGAGCATTTCCTACTTATTCCGGGCAAAATGATATGCAGCAGAACATGACCCTTCCTTCTTTTGTAGGGCCACTTCGGAAGGGGTCAATAGTTGATAGCTCAAAACGAGCTCAAACGGACTGAACCCAGTGGCTGAAGAACGGTGCAAGTTGTAACAAAATTGCACCGTGTCCAACAATTCCAGCCAATTCCACTAACTGGCAATGACATAGTGTCGCAAGTACTCTTCCAACAGCTGATTCATCCTTTCCGTTTGTCCATCCGTCTGCGGGTGGTTTGCCGTTGAGAACTTTAGTTCTATCTCCATCATATTGAAGAGATGAGTCCAGAATCTCCCAGTGAACCGTGCATCTTGATCACTCACAATGTTCATCGGGATCCCAAACAGCATGACCAAGTAGCGATAGAACTCTTCTTTCGCCGTTTCCGCATAGCAATTCTTTGGGGTAGGCCTGAAGATCCCATACTTCAAGAACCTATCTACCACAACCATAACTTCATCAAAACCCTTAACCTCAGGGAAGCCGCTAATGAAGTCCATAGAAACCAACACCCAAGGTTGCTCTGGAATAGAAAAAGGTTGCAACAAGCCCACCTCAATGCACCGTTCCGCCTTGTCTTGTTAATAAACAAGGCACGTCTTGACATAAAGCTCCACATCATTCTTCATCTTTGTCCAAAAGTAGGAGCGTGTCAACAGCGCTAACATCCTTTCCTGTCCAGGATGCCCAGCCCATTGCACATCACAATGTTCACGCAACAGCTGAGTCCTCCACTAGGGATGAATACGCGACCACCCTTTGCATATAACAAGCCATCCTCAAGCCAGTACCTCCGCATGGTACCATCTTGAACTTGCGCGACCAACTTTTGGTATACCCGATCCTCCCTCGCCTAATCCTTCAATTTGCCTACGAAGTTGGATTCCAGCTGGGTCAGCACAGCAATTGTCTCTACTGCCTTCCTGCTCAAAGCGTCGGCAACTTAGTTGTGGCTCCTAGGCCTATGCTCTCACTCTAATTTATACTGTTCCAGGAATTCCTACCATTGGGCTTGCCTTGGGGACAGCTTCTTCTACACCTTAAAGAAAGTGTTTGCAACATTATCTGTTTTGATCACAAAAGAAGTGCCAAGTAGGTATACTCGCCATGCCCGTAGGCAGTGCACAACTGCCAACATTTCCTTATCGTGTGCGGAGTAGCGTTGTTCAGCCGACTTCAACTTCCAGCTCTCAAATGCTACTGGGTGCCTATCTTGCACCAACACTCCGCCTGCAACATGATCAGAGGCATCCGTATGGACTTTGAACGACCTATCGAAGTTCGAAAGCTTTAGCACAGGTTCGGCCACAATTCGAAACTTGATCTTCTTGAAGGCGTCCGCACATGCCGCATCCCAAGTCCAAGGTTTGCCTTTTTGCAGTAGATCGGTGAGTGAGGATACCAGCTTTGAGTATCCCTTGATGAACTTGCGATAGTAGTTTGCCAAACCAAGGAAACTCCGCAATTCGCCCACCTTGGTGGGAGCCATCCACTCCCTAATGGCTTGCACCTTTCGGGGATCCGTCCTCACCATGCCCCCACCAATCATGTGGCCAAGGAAGTTGATTTCCTTGGTGCAGAACTCGCACTTCTCCTTCTTTACGTACAACTGGTGTTCTCGTAATCGCTGGAACACAAAACGTAAATGCTCGAGATGTTTCTTTAGAGATCAGCTATAGATGACAATATCATCGAGATATACAACCACAAATTTGTCTATAATGTCATGAAACACATCATTCATGAGATTGCAAAATGTGGTTGGTGTATTGGTTAAGCCAAATGGCATAACCTTAAACTCATAAGACCCATACCGAGTCACCATTGTTGTCTTTGGCACGTCACCCTCCGCTATGCGAACCTGCTAATATCCCAATCTTAGGTCCAACTTGGTGAAGAATTCAGCTCCAGTGAGACGATCAAACAAGTCTGCAATCAATGGCACGGGATACTTATTTTTCACGGTGACTTTGTTCAACCTGCAATAGTCCACGCACAACCGCAACGTGCCATCTTGCTTCTCCTGGAACAGCATTGGCGCTCCAAAGGGCGCCTTGGAGGGTTGAACTTTCCCCGAATCTAGCAAGTCTTGGAGTTGTTTCCATAACTCCTCTAGCTCTTTACGTGACATCCAGTGAGGTGCTTTAGCAGGTGGCATTGTTCCTGGAATCAACTTGATCTTGTGATCTACCGCTCGCCTTGGCAATAAGCCCTTGGGCATCTCCTCGGGCATAACATCACAAAAGTCACCTAGGATCCCTTGCACCATGTCAAGAATCTCCGCATTCCTGCCCACTTTAGGCCCTAGCTCATGGATAGCCAAGACCCTTTCGGTCCGAATGTCCTCTGCATGGTTAAGGCTCTTAAACCCCCGAACGAAGCAAGGCTTCTTCGGGTCTGAGATCAACAAACCAAACACACATGGCATGACCGAAACACAAGCTTTCATAAGAAAGTTGTTATCGAGTATTACGTCAAAATCATCCATAGGAATGATCATGACGTCAATGTTCCCCGACCAATCGCCAATCTGGACTGGCACTCCTTTGGCCATCCCAAGCACTGGCCTACTTTGGGAGTTCACAGCTTTGATGCGGCTGGCTTGCTTCTAGATCCACAATCCATAGGCTTGCACAACACAATCCGACACGAAGTTGTGCGTCGTGCCAGTGTCCACCATTACCGCCACTTCCTTGGTATTCAGGGTCATCGGTATGTTCATCAGTCCCTGCTCCTGTGCCTTCCTTCCCGAGTGGATGGCACCAAGTATTTGGAGAGGTGCCACTCTAGTTTGCTCGTCATCCGAGTCAGAGTCGGTCCTATTCACCAGGGCTGACAACTTCCCTCTCTTCAGGCAATCACGAGCATGATGGGGGCCGTTGCAAATGAAGCACCTCAGGTGGCTCTTGGGGTCCTTAAGGGAGGAACCCTTTGTCGCCTTCCCCTTCCCCTTGTCTCCCTTGGATGGCTTTCCTTCCTTAGCTTTGCTTGCACCCTTGCTAGGCTTGGCCACCTTGTCCTTCAACTTCTCGGCTTGTTTCCCCTTCGGGTCGCTCTTCAATACACAGATGTCAATCAATCCATCCGCCTTTGCCATTGTGGTTTGGAGGTCTTGGAATCCTTGCCTTCGCAGCTCAAGTTGAGCCCACAATTGAAGACCTCGGATAAAGTTGAACAACTTGTCCAACTCGGCCCTCTCTGTGACATCAAGCAACAAGGAACTAAAATCCTTAACGTAGTCATGTACCATACCTGTCTACCTCAAGTTGCACAATGCAGCCTGAGCAGCCCACAAAGTGTTCGTGGGAAGGAACTACTTCTTGAGTTTCTTCTTCAACATAGGCCAATCTCTTATGCGTGGCTGCCTGCCGGTCGTAGCGTCCTGCTCACAGGTTCACCACCAGAGATTTGCACCGCCCGTCAAGTACATGACTGCCATCGAGACTTGTTCCCCTTGTGGAACTTTTCCTGCCTCAAAGTAATGCTTGATGTCCCACAAGAAATTCTCATGTTCCTTGGAACTCCGAGTGCCTGTAAAGGCTTTGGGTTCAAGTATTCTTACCTTAGCCCGAGATCCCTCTACTTCGGCTACTCCAGCAGTCAGCGCACATCGGAGGACGCTCACCTCCTCCTTCAAACGGACAACGTCTAGAACTAGCACTGCTAGAACTTCCGCCACAGTTCTATTTACTCCAAACATGTTGCCGAGGGATGCTTCCAAAGCTGCTACTCGATCCCTTATCGTGTCCATGTGGGGACATTCACAAGTCACCGCTCGCTTGCTATTCAAATCCTCGCACACCGCTGAATGCGGCTTTGATACCAGCTGTCACAGGGGTCGGACCTCACCCAAATTTTTCTGTTCTTGCCATGGTGCTGAGCAGTGTCCCATACACTCTCAGCCAACCCAAACACACACATAGCAAAATAGCTTGGCGAGGTTTAGCAATTAATGATCAAGATCAAACAATGCAATGTAAAGGAAATCTCACTTGTATTCACAAACTCAAATTACAAGAAAACGCAATACCCTTACACAACCTTGCCCGGGCACGCCCAACTATATGCCTCGTGTCTCCAGCACTTGGACGGGTGAACTTCGCTCCGAGAGTTCACGCTTGGCTTTGAGAGAATTGGTCACAATACCGTCGGACTTCCTTTGTTCGATCTTCTGTGATGGGGTGTTTCCTCTCAACTCTCTCTAGTTGCCCCCTCTTCGACCTTGAGACCTGAGTCATATTTATCCTTGCAGGGGGGATCCATGATCCCTGGTTTTTAGGAAACAACCCAGCTTCCATAACCACCCACTCCCACGTTTCTAGGGGCTGTAGTTGGATAAGGTTAACTGCTTGCTAGCTCAATCATTCGGTCAACACCTTGACTGAGACTCCATCGTTCCACGACTAGAGTATATTGGGTCTGACTAAGTGCCACCCGCACTCAGTTCGATCATGGGCACTGCACCCTTGCCTTGGATCAGTCGCTGATAGCATGAAACATTAGCGCAGCTCGACCATGAGCGACTTTCCCTAGCAAGTCTTTTGGGAGCACCTGCACGTCCGTTGCCTGCCAGCTCACCTTGAACGGGTCTTGCGGGAGGATAGGGTGTCCAGGTCACCTGCCCTTGACCGGGTCTTGTAGGATTGCCCATGCCCGCATTGCCTGCCACTTGGCATCTGCCTTGCTCGCTCGGGAGCAAGTCTTGTAGGAGGATAGGAAGTCCAACTCACCCACCCTTGACTGAGTCTTGCGGGAGTGCCCCTTCCCACATCGCCTGGCAGCTCGCCCTTCTGTTCCAACTAATCCTTCAGCAGTCTTTCCTCAATCCTGTCTTTGGCTGCCATGCCATTGAGGGTCTGCCTAGTAGCCATGTTCATGTCCAAGCATCAAGGGGCTAACAGTAGTGATGACTGAATAGGAAGGAGGAAGAGGATGAAGTAGCCAAGGAGGAGGGATGAGGAGGCAAACAAGGAGGAGGAGGGCGGCGGTGGCGGCGAAGGAGTTGAAGATTTGGGTTAGAGTTGGAGGAAGAAGAAGATTGGGAATTTACTAAATTGCCTCATTTTTTATTGCAAAAAATTTAAATTTAAGGGCTATTTAGTCATTTTGTATGATAACGAAATTGCTAGAAGCCACCTTGTCACCATTTGCCATGTATGTAATTTTAACTTGCCACACCAGCTTAATCGACAGAAAAATTAACGCTGTATCAAATGTGATATAACAACTAAAGTTTAAATATTTTTAGGTTAATGAAAAACGTTCGTGCAAAATTTGGAAAATACCATAAAGTTTGTGCCTTTGTGAGCTATTAACCCTATTGTTATTTCCTTATTCACTTTGATACTTTCCTTTGATTTGTAGAGCCTAACACTATTTATGTTCTGATTTACTCATGAATCAATAACAAAATTTATTCCCAATTTCTCTCATTTATATTAAGATATGTAAAAAAAAAATCGTGTCACATTTGAAAAAAATTACTAAACTTCGTGTTTAATTGAAATATGAACTGTTTTTTCTATATACACACACTATTTGGTATTCAAAAATCTTCTCACTCATTAGGAATGTTTTAATTACCGTATTCTTCAAAAACTGTCCTACATGTAAACTAGAAAATTGCTGTAAGTTTGCCTCTCTTTTTTTTGGTGTATCATTTGACTTGCGATTATTAAGATTATTTGGTACCATATGACTTATTGCCAAGCACATCTAAGGGCCCAAAAGACATTAATGGGATAGGTTCTCACCATTCCGAATTTGTCTAATAACAACTCTAAATCAATTGCTGCATAGCGTCATTGGAAACATACAAGATGAGCCGAATACTCTTCTTATAGGGTTGGTCAAAGATGAACACATCTCCCATCCAAGCTCTTAAGATGATAGTAGAATTCGGTTTAACCTCATTTGATCGAGAGTATAATACGACATCTTAGTTGCCCAACCTTATAATATAATGTAGTATTGCATCTAATATGATTTCGCACCTATACTACAAGTGAGAATTGGTTCAAGATGTACACTTGAGAATCCAGATAAAAGGAGAGTATTAGATTCAATGCCGACAAAAAAAATGTAGTACCATAATAATATAAATCCATTCAATATATATGGGAAGATATTCCTCTAGACATGTCAATATAGTATAATGCAAAAATGCTCACGCAATTTTTTTTTTTTGCTGGATATTGTAATCGAAATGAAATATCACGTGATTACAGAAGAAATCATATTGGAGATATTTTCTAAATTATGAAATATACTTCTACATTTGTAATATATTTCTTCCATATTTTGTTGTACTTATCTTAGGCAAGCTCCTTGCATAGTTTCTCGGCATATATCATTCTTTTAATATGTTTATGTAACTGTTATTGGATTAATGAAGATGAGAATTGCCCCCAATCTAGCAATTTGTCATGGTATCGGTGATACTCCATGACTGACAAGACGAAATTCGGTAAGAATAAGCCCGTCAACTATATGAGACCACTACATCTTGCATCATAGGACAGGCCTAGTGTGATACTTGTCTCATCCTTACTGACAGGAGATAATTAAGTGACCTAGACGAAGGCAACAAGACGAGCTTTGAGGGCAAAGAATAAACTCGGCTTCATCAACGGGATGTTGGAGTGGCTGGACCCAACATCGGAAGATTTCAATTGCTGGGACATTTGCAACAATATGATACTCTTATGAACATTCAACCCGCTGGATAAAGGCCTGCAACTGGGCCTTGGATATGTTGACGACATCCAAGAGATGTGGTTCAAATTGGAGGATTTCTTGCAAGGACATGCTCAAAGGGTATACGAATTGAACAAGGAAATGTGTTGTCTCGAGCAATGTGGAGACACCGTCATTGCATATTACGCAAAACTAAAGGCATTATGGGATGAACTCGATGAGCATATGGATGCGTAACAGTGCATATGTTCAGCAGCGGTGAAACAAGCACGAGATAGGGAGGTTGAAAATTGCATCAATTCCTCATGGGGTTCAACACTAGAATTTACTGTCTGGTATGTTCCCAAATCTTGAATACATTACCTCTTTCATCTGTTAATCAGCCTTTTTTTATTATTATTAATCAAGAGGAGAAACGCTAGCTGACATCGAAAAGGGATGACGATTTGGATGGAGCAACCTTCATAGTGGGAGAGTCCTTGAGATTGAACAGTAGTGGGAAGAGCCTAGCTCCAGACAGCGATAGCAAGAGAGGACTCGACCTAGTGGGATTCGGACCACGGGGATGTGGCCTAGCAGAGAAGCCCATGTGTGAATATTTCCTAAAGAAGGATCATGATAAGACAAATTGCTGGCAGCTCCATGGACACCCAGCTGAATGGAAGCCCAGACATTGGGCCTATAAGACCCCGAAGGCAAGACGTTTTGCCGCTAAGCCATATTTCCTAAGGTGTGCCTATTGTTACAACTATAAGTCGCCATGCTCAACCTCCTCACAAAGTCCAAACAAAGAGGCATATGATACCAAGGGCAAGCATAATAGTATAAAAATTACTCCCGTAGCCTTAGGCGACAATGTGAGTGGAGGACAAGCAAATTGAGATCAAAGGAATGAATGCAGTAAAGGTGAAGAAAGTAAAAAAGGCCTCATCGGGCAAAATAAAATTCAAATGCTTGAGGCTATGAATGTGAAGAAGGTGAAAAAAATGCCACAAAACCCACGCTGGCCATATAAAATACAAGAATGCTTAGGGCCACAATTACAGTGAAGGCCAAAAAAGACATGAAGCTTGCACCGGCATATAGCATACGAGAATGCCCAAGACTACAAATACAGTGAATGCCAAAAACTAACAAAGGCCATGAAGCACACACCGACCATATGGCATATAATACTCAATACATCCCGAGTGGGGCGGCCAGTATAATGGCACCATATCTATACAAATGAACGATATTATAAAGGCCAATCTCAGCGTTGAAAAATGCTTCAATACCAGCAAATGTTGCAAAACCAACAAATGCTACAAAGCCAACAAAGGTTTTGAGACCAGCAAAGGTAATAAAGCCAATGGCCGTTTTCAGAGCTAACAAAGGCTTGAAGCCAATCATGCTACGAAGGCCGCAAAGTTCACAAAAAACTGCAAAGCAACTCATAATGTTCAAAGCAAAAGCAAGAAAAGTTCCACAGTAAAAAGTCTTAGGATGTAGCTTCACTTGCACAAAAGATCATAGCAATCTACTATCAGCTGCAAAGACCAATGCCATGAAGCGAATCGCTCCATATTAAGATAATCTCTATACTTTTACTCTACATTGATCACTGTCATTATATGTGCTTTTACTTTATATATATATATATATATATATATGATGGAATGCCCATAATAATTTTGATGCTCTTAAGTATAAACAATTTCAATGAGCATACAAGAAATGCGATAGGCAAAAAAACTCATAAAGTAAGCAAAAGGAGAGATTTGTGAAGTTTACAGATTTATGTCAAAGTTGCAAAGTTGAAGCTATAAGTCAAAGATGCGCTCAAAGTTTATATATAAACTTCATTGCCTTTGACTACTTTACGATAGTTCTCACATTTACGATTTATTGCATAATAGTCCATGCATATGATGCGTATTGTGATTTTGACTAGGTCAAATGTCCCATGACATAGCGTTCCATTACAGGTATTTATTTCATTATGCTAGGAGATTGTCCCATATCTTGGAAGACAAAGAAGCAAAGTACGATGAACTGGTCATCTGTTGAGGCAAAATATCGATACGTAACTGTTACAACGGTCGAATTACTCTAGCGGTAGAGTTGGCTTCGCTCCTTCCATGTCAATCATCCTCAACCAACGGACGTTGCTTGTGCGAATAAAGTTGATATCTTCATATTATTGCAAACCCAATTTTCCACGAGCAGAACAAGCACATTGAGATCGGCTGCCATTTCATTCATGATCATCTCAAACAAGGCCATATCATCATGCGCCAACGTTTTTAGTGAGTTATAGCTTGCCAACATCTTCACCAAGGCTCTGGATCATAATCAGTTCCACTTTCTTCTCCACAAAATGGGCATTCTCGACGTTCATACTCCAAATTGAGGGGAATATTGGAGATATTTTCAAAATTATGAAATACACTGATGATGCGCTTGGAATTATTTCGTCTATATTTTGTTGTACTTAATCTTAGGCTAGCTCCTTGCATAGTTTCTCGGTTTATTTCATTTAAGTAATATATTTATGTAACTGTTATTGAATGAACGAATATGAGAATTGCCCTCCATTCTGGTAATTTGACAAATCGGAATAGAGCACTCCCATGAGATATGAGCATCCATTGGAGAGACCTCTCTCACTGAAGACGATGACGACCATGAGAAAACCTAGACCTCCTCGAGAACCATCTTCTCATGTTTCAACCTGCCAATTCCATGTTATGCTTGGAGGACAATGTTCCCTCAAGCTCCAGATTCATTCCCGGGATGGGTGGATGCTGCCAGCACCGTCCTTTCATCTGCAGACAGTGTGAAGCCTCGTACATCGTCACCAAGATCGAGGAGGGCAAGTTGCTCGTGTGGTGTCCCATGTCGTTGAGCCGCAATTGGACCTTCGACTCGATCTCATGCTGAACACTGGTGACGAGACAGATCTTCGACTGGCTGTGCGGCCTGTTGTGCGAATCATCCGTTCTACACTACGAGAAATGTAACTGTTCGAACCTTGACTGTCAAGAACTGATCATAGACGAATGTCGGTGGGAAGATTCGATGGCACAATTGCAAGAAAATTTGTTTCCGTTGCTCTGCTCCATGGTTCAGGAGACATAATTGCGACGATACAGATCATCTTATAGAGGAGAGAACAAGTGGACGAGGTGTCCGGGGTGCTCCAAACGTGGAGCAAATCGAAGGGTGCAGCTCAATTTTGTGCAGTTGGGTTACTTTTACGTGCTTTATATATATATATATATATATATACATATGAGGTATATTCACTTAGAATGTGATGGAAAAGAACAGGAAAATTTTATGATTTAACGATATAGCACCTGGAAAATACTGAAGAATGTTGTGTGATATTTTAGTTGATAATTCGGATCGGCCCGGTTTTATCAGGCCAGGCCAATATGGTTTAAAATTACATGGTCCAATAAGGTAATGACCCGACAAGCCCACTGATCCGAAATGTTTATCGGGCCATTCATCCCGGCCTAATAAACATACGTTCTATGTAAAGCCGTGCGTTTTGTACTAACCCACGTAGATTAGGATGATTTCCTATCTAATATAAGCCTCCTATTTACCCAAAAAAATCCATGGAAATTGATATACTAAGTCCCATAATTTCTTTAAGATTCAAAATTGCCCCTTCCCCCCTCCTCCTCTGCCTTCTGCTTTGATCCTCTTCGAAAAAAAGACTGCATAGAAATGAATCCCAAGACCCAAAAGCAACCCTTTTCGGAAACCATGCAGAGAGGGAATAAGAGTAAAAATCCTGAAACCAATCTCGATCTGCTTGTTTTTCCCCCTTCGATTAGTTGAAACTCTGAATGTCAAGCACAGCGTAGCCTCCCTATATTTTGCAAAGACGAGTTTCTAAAGCAGGCAGGTCACGATTACTGAGAAGGCAAGAAGTGATGTGGACCCATAATAAGCTAAGATCCAGAGAGCTATTTTCCCTGATAGAATAGACAGATCGAAATGGCTACGACTCCTATGATTGGCTAATCAAGGGTTCCTAATGAGCACGGATGAACTTGAACTTGAAAACAAACCAGGAAACATTCTGCTTTATCATAGGGCAGATATATGTGGGTGGTCCTAGATGTGGCAAAATTGACTCCCTCCAATCTACCCGCCTGGGCCTGACCGCCTTTGGGCAGGTTGAAACTGACCTATGAAAGAATAGGCGCAGGTTAGGGTTGCCCCGATCCACCTCACATGATTATATTATATAGTTTATAATATATTATATTTTACGTTATATATAATGTGATTTTAATTAAATTTTTTATAACTTGAAGTCAAATTGGGAGGGGTGGGTTCGGCCCTTCTGATACCTGGCTCAACCCCAGCCCATTGTTATTTATGTTCTTCTTGTTTTCATGTTAGGAGTGTGCACGAGTACTGGATAGAATCGGAATCGGTTTGAATCTACTTATAGTGTATGTTTTGGGTAGGTTCCAATAAAAATCGAGTAGGGTACAAGTAAAAAAGAAGGAACCAGTCAAATTCGGTTTAGGTTCCATCAAATTAAATACTCCAATCTGGAAAAAAAAACATATATCTGAAACCGGTCAACATAAGAATATAATTGAAAAATTATACTAGAAATCTTAAAATATTACAATATTTTAAGTATCCTAAAAATTTTCAAAATATATTATTCAATTCTAAATATTTAGTTTCATTATATCATTGAGTCCTTTATATTGATTGCCATTAAACATATATAAAATGCCTTTATTAATACCTATGTAACTTGCCACTTCAATAACTTGCTACCACGTTATTAATTTGGGGGCATGTCATCATGTCACTTTAGTAAATTTTACGATATCATCCTATTTTTATCAAGTCAAGGTGACACATCAATATATAAATTATCATTTCATGACATAACAACCACATTAGCAAGTGTCTTACAGACATTGAAGAATAGAACTTAATGTTTGTTTATATAAAACTAAATAAGACATTTTAAAAATTTTAGAATTCCCTTAAAAAAAAGGTAAAATTTTACTTTTACTGTAATTTACTAATACGATATAACATATTTATATCAAATATGTTAGGAAATACTTCTTAATTTATGTTGCATATAATATTTAATTAATTTATTTATTTATACATATTTACAGTAATGTAACTTTATTTAGTAGTATCATTGCACATGTTACCGTGGATTAATACTGTTAGACCCTTGAGCTCCAGCCCCGGAGGATGCGCACCACAGGCCTTGCCTTAGGGCAGTGGTGGCACATAAGCCTGCACGCAAGGATGTGCGGGCAACCAGGTGCTTGGTGTTGAGAGGATTGCAAGTCCATGAAGTGGACAAGGGCGGAGATGGTCACATGAGCGTGCACGGAGGCACCAGTGAAGGGAACGGCCAATCAAAGCTTAGCAGTGTGCTGAGGGGCTAGATTGTGGCCAAAGAGCGCCACAAGGCACAAGTAGGTGGACGCACGTGTGGGCAGTGAGGATGCCCATGAGCAAGGCATGGTGCAATGCTCTAGGAGGTTCATGGAACCTGATACAACCGCGCAAAGGCTCTCTAGGAGCGCACACAATTCAACAGGCCCGCCAGACGCTAAGGGAGGCTTAGCGGCAGGGGAAGTAACTACTTGTGGAGATCGGGTAAGTCCTTGACCATGCTCAAGCACCGGTGGACGCAACAATCCTGTTCAAACGACCGTGATCTTGGGAAGGAGATCTTGGACGTGGATCCTAGAGGGGGATGAACCTGGACGACGAGGCTAAGCTGGCGCCAAGTCAATCTAGGGAAACCTGGGAAGATCCTCCCGGGATATGGCAAGGCAATCCGTTATGGAAACAATCTTGGAGATTGCAGATCGACAGCTAGGATTGAATGGATCGAGATTTGATGGAGAGAATCAAGGGATTCAAATCTATCAGTTGCCATATCAAATTTGCTCGACTCCCCTATATAAAGGAGGTCAGCCTCATTCGGTAGGGCAGCCAAGGAGCAGCTGAGAGGCGAGAGACACCGGACTCCAAGCAAAGGCGAGGAGAGCACTAGGAGGGACCAGATCAGTCGAGGAACACAACAAACCCGAGATTCCAAGGGAGTGGAAGTCAAGTGGGGCAGCAACCTGGTATTCTGGAGGGAAGACACGAGATGAGTAGGGAGTGCAAGCAGCAGGAGACTGTGAGGCATAGGCTCGTGAGGTTGCATGTAAGTGTTATGATCTGGGATTGGGTTTTTTGTGTACTTGTAATAGATGTGAATACGAGTTGCGTTTTTCCAATTGTGTTCTTGTGTCACTCGATGTTGCTTCTTCGATTCGGTGATCGTTTGGCCTTGACATTACGCGCGATGAGTGTGTGGCTGGTCAGCAAGTGGAGTGTCGACGCTTAGTGGGGTGCAGAAAAATTTGTGGCCTACATCAACCCCGTGACAAATACTAAGTAGACATGCGACATTTTTTTGAAGACTGCACATATGCTATAATGGGTGATCGATCTATAGATATTATTTTATGCGATTTACATTTTTATGTTATATGGTTTTTTCATATTTAACATGAACAATTAAAATTTTTTATTCATTGTGAATTTGTTTATTTCAATTTTACAATTTTATATTATTTATTAAAAAAGAATATGTTCCAACAGCATATCTATAAACATTTAGTATAATACAAGTAGGCCTAGCAAGTTGACCTAGCACAATGAATTCAGATGGTGCCAAACACGGTACAAATATACTTTTCGGGTTATACTAGTACAAACTACAATCTCAGGAGGCCCAAAAATCCTGGTGCGACCTAAATTACACAAATAGGTGTTTTTTAAAAATAATTTTTTATGATATAATTGATCAATTAATCTAAATTTTGTACTAATTTTGAAAAATAATAATGATATTACTATTAAAATATAATTATTTATATATAAATAATAATTTTTTTAATTTTTCTCATAATTTTTTATTTATTATAAAAATTATCATCATGCCTACTCGATATATCAAGTGCCTAAAAATCATGGCCCAGACACGATTTTTTTGTGCTGTTCTTGGCCATGCCAAATTTTGACAACTTTAAGTATGGGTACCAGGACAAGCTTGCCCGTATTTCAAGATAAATTAATTCATGTTCAAGATAAAATCATTTATTGAGGATAAAATTCTCTCAATTATAGGAAATTTCTTTTTTACTTAAAAAAAAAAAGGTTATATATCCTATTTATTATAATATTAATTACAAAAAGATAACAAGGTTTGGAATCTTGCAAAAATATTTGGCTATATTATATTGGCAACAAAGAATTAAAAGAATCTGATATCTCGAGATTCTTACCTATCTTCTTTACCGTTTAAATCCGTATGTGGACTCACCGAGCATATATTCACTCTCGGTTTCAGATCAGTAGATTTCCTACACGTATCTGGAGATCCAGAGAGTTTCGATCAACTCACCCAATTAGCCATGGCGGAAGCGGAACTGGCTCGATCACCCTGCGATGTTACTGATGGAAGAGGAGAAGACCACATGAGTCAGTTGCCGGATAATCTGGTCCACCGCATCTTCTCTCTCATGCCCACGAAAGACGTTGCCAAGTTCTGCTCCCTGTCGAGACGATGGTACCAAATACGTATGGACGTCCCGAGCATCGATATCCACGAATCCCTGCACACAAGCGTCGAGCTGCATCGTTTCACAATTTTTATGAACAGGTTCCTCCGTCGCCACTCTGCAGACAAAAAGTTGGAGAGATTCTCCCTCCGCCTCGATCGTCCGTGCCACAGGATACGTGCTAGGATCGATCCGTGGATTCGATTTGCAGTCAGACGCAAGGTCAAGGAGCTATTATTGGATCTGGAATCCTACGAGCTGCCTCGATTCCTGTGCTACTGCTTCTGGCTCGAGAGACTTAGCATCACACAATGCGTCTTCCCGGACCCATGCAGTGGCTTCAACTGGTTTCATCTGAAGGAATTGTCGATCAGTCAGATGCAGCTGAGCGAGAAAGTCCTCACAAATATCTTCTTCGGGACCCAAACGCTTGAGCGGCTGAAACTGGAAGGCTGCAGGGGTCTGAGTAGAATCGACACATCAATCTCTCAGAGACTGAGCGAGCTTGTGATAGATTCGAACGAAGGTGATTCTACGCTTAAAATCATCGCCCCAAGCCTGCGTGTGCTTCGTCTGCGAGGATATTGGCGGTGCCGAGAGTTGAAGCTGATCGACGTGTCCTCTGTGGCCGAGGCGGAGATCAATTTCCTCCAGCAGGGAATGGAAGATCAGGCGGGCGATTACTACATTCTTCCTCCACAGTTTTTCTGCCGCACTTTCAAGGAAATCCTCGACCAGCTGCAGCATGTTTCATCCTTGCACATTGGTCAATGGTGCAACGAGGTAATTGTGGTCGATTTACTGCATTTTTCTCCAGGATTCGCAAATCTTCTTTCGATAAAGTTGGTAGTTTAATCTCTCTCTCTCTCTCTCTCTCTCTCTCTCTCTCTCTCTCTCTCTCCATGATCCAGGTAATATCGAGCATGAAGGAAGCTGGAGTCGATATTCGGGAGATGGCTAATACTAGGCACTTGATCATCGACTCTGCGCTTGACGGAGTTGATCTTATCGGGATCACTAGCTTGCTGGAGAGATCGCCTCACGTTGAGAAATTAGAGCTGAGAAGGGTTCACCAAGATATCGATTATAAGGTAATCGGCTAATCAGATATTATATATATTCTTCTTCTTCTTTTTTGGGGATAAAGTGGAGTTTTATTAAACCTATTTTCAAACCGGACTAATCCATGTAACTTTGATGTACTGTTCGCCTCACGATCCATGTTCGTCCCATCTTC
This sequence comes from Sonneratia caseolaris, assembly GCA_900006705.1. NCBI lineage: Eukaryota > Viridiplantae > Streptophyta > Magnoliopsida > Myrtales > Lythraceae > Sonneratia > Sonneratia caseolaris. The sequence goes on from CXYZ01012157.1 coordinate 2,277,733, forward strand.
TATGCCCATGCAGCTCAATCCCCTACGAGAAAAATCAAAAAGTGCCGTCCCTAGAGATCAAGACAAGCAGCGTACGTTCCCCAGTGGCGTCTCTGTGAGCCTCGAGAAGCACCTGAAACATGTGAAGGCCGTGATCCTTAGGTGGTCGGATGCTGTGACGGGACGAGAAATGGTGAGAGCCTTCGACATGGGAAACGGAGTAGAAGAATTGGTTCGCTCAGTGATGTTGCAGATCTGAATCTTTGCAGAAGAAATCACCCTGAAGATTATGTATACAGTTACCCAGCCAATAACCCAATACAATTGACAGGATTTGCTAAATTAGTTATGATTTCTAGATACTATGCATGTACTTAAATCAATCATTCCATCTACAAAAATTTTAAAAAATTTTGTACTTCTGGGAATAGACAATGTGAGCCGGAGATTCTTCTTATGGGTTTAGTCACATCTCCCATCAAAATTCTTAAGATTATAGTAAAACTGTGTTTAACCTCCTATGGTCCAGAGTCTAATTTGACATCTACATTGAACAACATGGCAATATTATCCGCATATTGCATGTAATGCTTACCATGATCCAGCATATTTTTCCATACATAATATCTCCGATTCAAATTTTATAAATGAAAAAAGTTTATATTAAAACAACTTTATTTTAAGTGGGATAATATAACTTGAATCTAGATTTGTTATGATTTAATAGATTTCTATGTATATACCTATGCCGCACGTGGGAATTAGGTCAAGAGACTCAATAATGGAGATAGAAGGAGAGTGTCTATGGACGAGGCAAAGCAAGTATTTATTCCTTTACATACATTAGATTCAATGCCAACAGGAAATATACAGTACAGTACCATAATTCCATTCAATATATATGGGAGGAAATTCCTCTAAGTATGGCATTATAGTATAATGCAAAAATACTCATGCAATTTTTTTTTCTGGATAATATAATTGAAATTGAGGGAAATTTTACGGTCACTTACAACTTCATATATTGCACATACAATTTCTGTAAAAAAAAAAAAAAGGATTGTAACTTCACTGCAAAAAATTACCATCAAGTTTGTAAATTTGTTTTTTGCAACTTTTCTGTATAATAACCGAATAATAAAGATTCTCATAAAATGGAATATCACATTATTCATTTTTTCTTTTTAATTTCGAGCATTGATGTGGTTATGCTAAGTAGCAAAAAATTCCTGTATACAGCTATTATACACAACCGTATCAAGATTCAATATACATTGACACATCCGCGTTTACCTACCATTGTGAACATAAACAATTTATTAACAAAATAATAATAGTAATAATAGGGGAAAAGTACACAAAAAGTCATAAAACTATTCAATTTTTTTTAATATAAATCCTAAAAATTTTAAATTAACCTTTTCACTTCTAAAATTTCACTTGTATCACTTATTTAAATTCTTGTAGTAATAGATCATTAAATCCATTGACACAAACATGATATCATCGTTAAAATGATGATGTGCCATTGACACATCATATTTTTTACATATTAAAATAAAAATATAGCATATGATGTGTCATTATCATGTCAATTTTTTTCTGACATTATTATATTCATATCAATACAATTTTATGATCTATTATGGTAATAACTTNCAAAAAATCAAATAATTTTAAGATTCCCCGGAAATTCTCCTAATAATAGTATTAGTCTTTCTCGTAAAATTACAATTTTTTTTATAGGATATCCGGAAAATATCTTTCATGATATACTTATACCTGCACAAAATAAGGGGTATGTGATTAAGAACGTCATCTATATATACTCCAAAAATCTCTCGTTCGCACTTTCAGATATATAATATATTATATGTAATACACATATAAAAGCAGAAGACGAGAAATTGCCATATGAGCAGTCGGATGAAGATATAAGCATCCGTTGGAGAGACCACTCACTGACGGCGATGACGACGACGACGACGACAACGGGAAACCCTAGACCTCCTCCTCGGGAACCATCTTCTCATGCTTCAACCTTCAATTGCATACTATGCTTGGAGGACAATCTTCCCTCGAGCTCCAGATTCATGCCCGGGAAGGGTAGATGCTGCGGACACTGTTCTTTCATCTGCAGACAATGCATAGCCTCATACATCGTCGCCAACGTCGAGCAAGGTAAGTCGCTTATGTGGTGTCCCATGTCGTTGAGGTGCCGTTGGACCTTCGATCCGATCTCCTGCCGGACGCTGGTGACGAGACAGATCTTCCACCGGTGGTGCGACCTGCTGTGCGAATCCTCCGTCCGAGGCTACGAGAGGTGTTACTGTCCGAACATAGACTGTCGAGAACTGATCATCGACGAATGTCGAGCCCAGTCGGCGGAGAAGATTCGATGCCCTAATTGCAAGAGAAGTTGCTGTTTCCGTTGCTCCACTCCTTGGGTTAGGAGACATAAATGCGACGATACGTATCATCTTATGCAGGAGAGGAAGTGGATGAGGTGTCCCGGGTGCAAGAACTATGTGGAGCGAATCGAAGGATGCAGCTTAATTTTGTGCAGGTGCGTTGTAATTACGTGCTCTTCTTTTAAAAAACAATATATAGTTGAGGTATATTGACCTAGAGTGATACGAGAATATCAAAGAATACATAAAATTTATCTCATAAAAATCAAATTTAAGATCTAAAATGAAGAATACCATGTAATCTTTCTCCCTTTCCTACGACTCTAGTTATTTGCTTGAACCCTATATATATATATATATATATTATTTGCCAGCGATCCCAAAGGTCTCCAAACAATCATAATAAAGAAATCTGGATTTTACCCTTTCTCATGCTAAAGTAGTAACAAAGTTAATTGGAGAGGTTGTTTTGAATGCAATTAAATTAACTAAAATTCATGTATTCTAAAAGTGAAGGGAATAAAATTGATAAATCTAATTTTGATTGATTTTTTAAATTATGATAGATAATTTCAATGTAGCAAAATAAAAAATAAAATAAAATGTAAAATCAATTACAATTTTTAAATATTAATTATAATTTTAAGATTAATTTTATAATTTGATCGTTATTTCTCTCTTTTATATTGATTTCTAACTTCAGTTTTTATATCTAATCCTATGATTGAGAAATAAAAGGATTATGTGTATATGTATTATTAATTTTACTTTTGTTGTTTTTCTGTGCAGATGTCAAACTCGGTTTTGCTACCACTGTGGGAGGAAGACGAACGTGCACTTGTGTTCATGCAGAAGGAACCGGAGAGATTGGATATACGATATCTTGCTGTGGCTATTCCTCATTTTTGTTTTGGCAGCATTTGTGACGCTCTGCTTTCTGCCCATGATTATGTACTTTACTGGGAAGATCACTAGCTTGATATAATCAAGGTTCTCATCTTCTGCTGAGTGGCCTTACACTCTAGTCCTCAAATTTAGGATGATACAAAATTTTGATAACCTTGATTGATTTTATCACTAAAATAATCCCGTAACTTTCATTTTTTTTTCTTTTAATAATCAATTATACCGTTAATTTTTTAGTAGTAAAGTGGGGTGTGCTGATGTGACAATGTACCATGTGGATGTTACATCAGCTTTCTTTTCAATAAAATTGCTAATTGACCTGATTTTCAGGAAAAATAAAAGTTGAGTGACTATTTTGATAATAAAATTAATTCAAGTACTCAAATAAATGTAACTCACACAAATTAGAAGGCTAAACCATTAGTGCATCCTTTTTTTTCTTTTTCTTTTCAATTACACAGTCCGAAAATATCTAATATCTATATTTTATTCATTTCTATTTCTCATATTACTCGGGATACTTTTAATTTTTTTTAATGTTATAAAAGATATCACTAAACTTAAAAATAACATAAGGAAGATGCAAAGCAAATAATATGAATAGTCTAGTGATAAGAATTGAATGTCAATGTTTGGATACTAAATCAATAATAATATTATTGTATTAAGTTTTTGTTCTTTATTTATGTGCAGATACATTTCCTTTTCTTGTTGTGATCGGCAAGCCATCCCCTATGGTTTTTTTTTATCAGGGCCAAGGACTAATTCAGATGTGGAATTAGATAATTTAGTAAAATATACATAAAATTAAGTAAACTTTGTACATGCTAGCCTCATAAGTTCATATAAAAAGACAATTTTAAGAAGAATGCATGTTAAAATAATGGAGTAAAACCAAAAAATTATTATTATAAGGCTAGAAATAATATATGTTATATTTGATTCCAACAAATGAAGTACCTACCATATGTAGAACTATATATCCATTAAATGGATTAGGGATGAAATACCCCTACATATGACAATATGATATAGAACACAGTCATCCAATATCTAACACAAATTTGTTACGATAGTTTCATGCCTCATCTTCTCAAGTAAAATAATTTAAATCTTCTTGTGAGTTAGGAGAAAAAAACACTAACTATGCGAATTCAATTTTACACCTCTTCTTCTGAGGTAGGATAGTTTGAACCTTCTTAAAAAATAATCCACGACTTTGAGAATTCTGCAATTGATGGACTGATGTAACTTAGATCCAAATTAGTATAAATATACTTTTAAGTTTTAGATATTGAGTAGTGTGTGTTAATAGAGAATATTCACCGATTGACATGATATGTCGTGCGGTTATATTAGATAGATAACAAAGAATTTGTGGCCACAAAAATGATCCAACGAGAGGAGAAATAATTCATTAATATAAATACATTGAAAGATTAAAAAAACATATTTATAGCTAAAAATTGAAGATCACCACTGCCATCTAAGCTCTTTATAGATCTACAATAAGAAAGTAATATGTTACAATCTTGTTTAGGGAAATTCAATTAAAGAGAGAGACTTGAACATGCCCTTCTTTAGGATATGCAATAATATCTTTTGTTTTATAATATTTTGGATATGAGTTATTTAATATCTAAAAATATAATAGTCGCTAACTAATCTATATTGAAGCTTAGTTGACTTACTTAATGAGTAAAATTCTCTTAATATAAATATTTTTAATTCATAAAACTTGAACTAAAACTTTATTTAAAGAAAAGATGTGTCAAATCACCTTAACTAAACTACATTAGTTCATATACTGTTATTTATATTAGACTAGCAGAAATATTTTATTGGACATGGGTAAAGTAATCTATGTATAATCTAAAAATCTACGGAAGTTTCATAAGAGTAATCTAGATAACTTGCACTCATTTCCACTTGTATGTATCGACACAAGTGCTCTCCATTTATGTAGATTTCCTATTGTTGGGAAATGAGGCATATCCCACTAAACTTGAGTATGACACATAATAATACTCCAGATCTCCTAAGAGAAAATTCAATAATGTGACTAAGACGTGAACTAGATCTACTTTTGCCACATGCATAGCATGCCATCGTTCCACCAGCACCACCTTAGACCATGGACTCAGACCTAAAGACCCTACTGTGTCAACTACAAGAGCTATCCTTTTGCACTCAAAGTTCATATCGGTATTAAGAAATTGGGTTTGGAAAAACTAGCCACTTTTAGAGGGGCAACATTTCTAGAGAAGTTCAAGATGTTGAACTCATCAAAATTCAAAGGTTAAGTGACCCTGCTGACATGTAGCCAAGTTCCCAATGATGCTTCCACCTTGGGATCTTAGTTCCAAGGCCATCATCATACTATTCCCATAGTCATTATAGGGAACTACTATTATCCGATACCATCTACTTAACTCAAAGATCAGTTTGAACTAGGATGAACTCATGACTACATTCATGAAATAGTTTGGGTACAACACAACAAAGAGGATAACTAGATTGAACCTAGAGTGCATGGACCAAAAAATAAATGATTTATGTATAGTTGACGAAATTCAGCCTAGCCCAATAGAATCATGCCCAGGTCAAGGCTTATTTGCCCATCCAAGGGCTCATATCGATAATTTTAATGGGCATGGAGTGCCATGAAAAGTTCCGATAGCTCAAATCTAAAAGGAAAAAAAACCTACTATTCATTCTATTATTTTAGCCTACAGTGCAGCATATGTCCTTCCTCACACTAAGCATAAACTAACTCATCTTCTCTCCTCCCTCCAACCATCACATCCAACCACTTCTCCTTCCCTCTATGGCCAAAGTAGTCCACAACTTCTTGTTCCTCCTCCATCTCTACAGCACAATGCCAATAGAGGTTATGTCATTGCAAGTTAAGTATTTTCTTCCTTTTTTTGAAGGCTTTTATGTATCCTAGAGTATTTTCAATGGCCTAATCAAGAATGCAACCTTTCCAAGATGGATTGATTTGTTAGACATTTTTCACTTGACCATTGCAAGAGAAGCTAAGTAGACACCCCACAACAATCAAAGGATTTTCATTTTCCAGCTTTGATTAGAGCCAACAATTTATGCTAGTAGAATCTTGTTGGTCAAGTCAGCATGACCATATAACTTAGTGGCATGATAATGGTGGGCACGAGCATAACATGAATTATCATCCTATCAAGACTAGCTCTTTCTAGGAGATTTGCTAAATGGTTAGTCCAACTCTCGAAGTTTGATGTCAACATCCTTACCCCTAAGGCTATTAATTCTCAAGTTTTAGTAGATCTCCTTACTTGGTTTCCTTGCCATTTGGATGAGGTAATATCTAATGTAATTCCCAATGAATTCCTTGAGGAGTCAATGCTTGCTAGTACAAGAGGGAAGGAATAGAGTTTGTATTTTGATGGGTCCTCGACTAGCACAACTATAGGAGCTAGCATAGTTCTTGTTGCACCGAATGGAGAAACAATTTATCTAGCATTCAAGTTGGAAATTCCTTGTACAACCAGTGAAGCTGAATGTGAAGCAATGATATTAGGATTCTGTGCTACCCCTGTGTATAAACTTGTTTCATTTGTATCAATGGTGATTAATCACTATTAGAAACAATAGTGAGTAATACAAAAGAACAAGTTAGATATAACTCTAGAACTCTCTCGAATTCAGAGATGTCCCTCACACTAGGTCAAAAGGTGTACTCCTCATTCTTATTAGCATATTGCAATAAATCTCCATTGGATGATTGGATATCCCAATGATCTCATGCTTCCCAAACCTCTCCATAGTGTTAGGGAGGATTTGATTAGGAGCATAATTCCTAAACCTCCCCCATAAAAATAACTAGACAAATACCCAATCAACATAGGCCATGACATTATATTGCACCATGGAGTTAACTATTGCTTTGTAGTACATATCTAGCCTTCAAACTAAAGACCCAAGAAAAAGTAGAGTGAGTGCAAAGTAGACCTAGCAAAATTCGCCCTAGCAAGATAGCCCGACACAATAACATTGTGCTGGGTTAGGGCTTATCATGCCGAAAGATTATCGTGTCGTGCTAGCACGGCCCGGTAATTTTATTGGGCATGTTGGGTCCGATGATCCCTAGGTCAAGCTAGCATGATAACCCGAATAGGGAAATTAAAAAAAAAACCTAATAGACTATCAAACACTATTAAATGATAGAAAAACCCCATTTGTGAGTTCACTTATAGTTATAGATAAGCCACGATCAAGCGAGATTATCATGCTATTTGGCCGAGCCAGGGTTGCCCTTGTCTTATCGTGCAGTGCCGGCCCAGCACGATATCCTAAAGGGCCATGCTTGGACTAGCACTTATTGTGCCCTCCCCTTTATCATGCTGTGCCGACACGGCCCGATAAGACTAAGCCGACATGATTTGCCACCTCTAGTGCAAAGTTATCTCCTCGACCAATGTAAATGGCTAAGGGAAACACCCTAACATTTATCCTATTGTTTGGACACCCAAGAAGCACGTACCTCGCCAACCAAAAAACAACTAGCACTTCAAGCTCATACCTGTTATAAGAAATACCTGAGGATTAGTTAATGGATAAGACTATGAATGTAAGGAACAAAGAAAAAATACACTTCGAAAGAAATATGGATACTTACTTATAATTCCAACATGCTCCAGACAACCAATTACCCTCTTTATCCTTAGTTTCAACGAAATATCCTATCCATTACTTGATTGACAGTCGCTTACTAACACTTTTTCTATGAGAGCCTCTGAGAGCATCATGCAATAGTTTTAAAGTGTCAATCTCATCTTTGGAAAGAGAAAAATTGTAAAGGTCCTTTACTCCAAAACATGAAAGGCTAAGAACAACAACCATGTCTTCTAGTGTGAATGTAATTTCGCCCCAAGAAACCATGAATATGTGAGATGCAATGCTCCCCGAAGATAGGATGTTTCTCTAGATGCCCGTGTCAATATTATAGCAGAGGTCCAATTTTGCAATCACACTAATGACATTTACTGTGTTTGCCTTTTGTAGCGTATCATGATACTTAGAGTTCCTCAGTAAATGTCATATCCATGCTCTCCAACCATCATGCTTTCTTCCTAAGGACCTAAAGGTGGTACGCAAGAGAGGGAGCTCTCCCTTTTCCACGCTAAAGCGCAAGATGGACTCGGGGGCATCAACACCCTATCATCAACCTTAGGTTCAGGAGTTATGAACCTATAACTTCTTCCTTGTGGGAGCACTAACTCTAATATCCGATTCTTGATTTTTGCCCAAAACAAATTAGATAATAGGACATCATCCTACCATTCATCCTTTGAGGCTGTTACAATTACCTCATAATTTCTATGCAACAATAAGTTTTCCTCTTACTGTCACGCTTATTCTCACTCCTAGAACCTTTGAAAGCATGAGTTTTTCAATTAGAAAGAAAACAAACACGCAAGGTGTCATTGCTCTAAGTATTCATCCATTCTCTTTTTTTTTTTTACATGGCAGGTCTCCTCCAAATTAGAAATGTAAACACACATTGATATGTGGAATGAGCAGTATTATTCTAACTTTCCATATAATATAGTTTTTGTCCATACAATTTAAATTTATATAATATGTATATATTAATATCGTCTAAATTTGTGTCCTCATACTTATATTTTATTATCAACCACTTATATACTTATATCACTGTAGATCTCCAATGAACTGCAAACAACACAACATTTGATTGATTTTAACAACTCTCAGACTTCACCAATTTGTGAAATATATAGTAGCAATAAAAAAGAAAAAAAAAGGAGAAAAAGCTTTAGTTTATGCAAATTTCCACTGATGGAATGCATATATAGATATACTGATCAAAAGAAAATGAAAAGAGATCATTGGCAATTTGATTACATATAAATAAAATTGCTCCAAAAATATACTTAACCCGATAAGTGGTATAAAAAAATGGAATGAAAATGCAAGACTGAAAAGAATTGAATTCATTATCTTCAAATTTTTACCGAAAATTCTAATGTAAAACCGTTAGTCTTCCAATTCATGTGAGGACTGCTCTAAAAATAAGAGTTGTGACCCTCACATAGTCTTCTATTTCTCTAACCCATGTAATGATTGCTATGAAAAATAAGAGCTACAATTCTTATATGGTCTTTTAGTTCTTCGATCCAACACCAAATTTGTAGAAATTGCTCTTCCCATTTGCATCATAATTTGCTGAAATCTCCACAATTTGTTTGAAAGTTGAAGTCTTGATTGGTCTTTGTAATGAAAAAAAAAAAGGTAAAAAGGTAATAAGTATATACGCTTGAATTATTTTGAAAAGTCACATGCTACACTAATTTAGTTATAAATTGAGAAATATTCTTTTTCTTACTATAAGAGCATTGTATCTTTGACCATATTTCTCAATCTTCCCTCTTATTTGTATAATACGGTAACTTATTTGGAGAGTATTATACTCATTTGAAGAAAGTAAAATCTTGGTATAAATTAATTACCGATTAGAAAGGTAATGTTATTAAGTAATCTAACATTATTTAGAAAGTTTTTTTAAAGAAAATTAATATATATGCATGCATGGAATTTTAGACATTTAGTCTTAGAAATTTTACAATAAAAGCAATGAGGAAAATGTGATTTAGGTTACCAGCACGTTTCAAAAGAGGGAGATTGCCCAAAAAAAAAGCCAAACATATATTATACCAATATATTAATTATATATAGTTTCCAATTTATATGCGAATTTACAGATCTCAAAATTAACTTTTCTAATATACCCCACCAAAATATCCATCAACATTAACTTTTCTTATATACTCCACTAAAATATTCAAATTTTCTTATAAATATAAATATATTATAAATAAATAATTTTCCTTATATATTCCTCTAAAATATTCAAATTTTCTTACAAATATAATTATATTTATAAATAATAGATTTTTTTAGTATTTTATTCATATATTTGTTTCTCTTTTCTTTCTTTCTTAATCGAGACATGTTCACAATACCCTTTCTACATGAAAATATCTCAATGAGCAAAATGTAAATGCATGTAAATATTGTCATAAAATCACCTCTACAATTAATAGACTCTTACACTTCAAAAGTTGTGAAGGCATACCAGCTTGTGACTAAAGATCACAAAGCTTAGCATACAAAATTAATGGGTCATCACGACTCCAAGATCGTCAAGATAATCATATAATAATTGATGAATTACTTAGGCTAAAAGACCATAGAGTATATAAATGGAACTTATGACTTAAAGATTACTAGAACTCTATATAAGAAATTATTACCTACAGCTCAAAGATTATAAGGATATGCAATTCGAGCTCATGGCTCAAATATTGCTAGAACTCAATACCTAACATATATATACACATATATATATATGTGCCCCTAAATCTCAAATATTTATAAGGCCTATGTCAAAAATAACTTTATAGATAGCTAAAGCAATATGATATAAGAGCATTTGAGCCTAACTATATGATTAGTGGCAAAATATTAAGCTTAGCCCATTCATGGGATATTTTAGAGAACTTTGGTTTGGTGGGCTTGGAATGGGGCTTCATTAGGCAATTCTATTTCAATGCACTCTTCTAACCTTTCTTATAGGCTAAGAGTACAATACAACCTGTTATTTATTTTAGCAAATGAATATTCGACAAGTGACACCTTTCTATTGGTTACACAACACCTTAAATTATTATAAATAGTATACTTCCCAACATTTGAAGATGATTCTTTTTGGGAGAAAAGCATATTTGAGAGCTTGAAACAATTGGAAAGAATCCTTTCATTTTTCTTGCTATTGCATACTCCAACTCACTAAGATTACCCATTCCTCCTCTCTAAGCCCTCTCTATTTCACCCATTTGGCATAAACTGTATACAACATTTCCTCTCGTCTCCTCACCTACTCTAAGGGACCCCTCTGCACCTATTGGTTTACAACCGAAGTTCACAAACGTGTTTTTACATGACTACAAACTTTTCCAAAAGTGGGAACATGAATGCACACTTCAATTCTTTGGTAACAAAAAATTACCATACTTATTTTTCAACATTTTTGCTGCTAGACTATCATTTTGTTGAGTTAAGAACCACGCCATTTTGGAGAACATGGCCTTATTTATATCTTCGGCTCTTTGGACGCCCAAACCTCCATTTATCTTTGGTTGGCAAATAGTTTTACTCCACCAAAAATTCCTTGTGATTTTATCAATTTCTTTACAGGTTCTAAGCGGGATTTTATACACACTCATGTGTAATTTGGGATTGTGTTAAGTACAGATTTCACTAGGGTAGTCTTGGCAGTCCAAAAGAGCACTTTTAACTTCCATCCAGCCAACTTACCTTTAAGTTTATCCAAAAGATATTTAAAAGATTGTATTCATTTAAAAAAAAAAACAATGGATTTCCTACGTATTTACTGTCCCTATTCAGTGTTCTCATATTGAAAATGTCTTTGAGATTTTGATTCATATTACTTCTAACCTTAGGAGAAAAAAAGAGTCCAGTTTTTTCAAAGTTAACTTCTAATTCACTCAATGAACAAAATTTATCTAAAAGATTTCTACTCGCTCTCACACTAGAGTTTGATGCTTTTAATAAACCATTAAGTCATCTGCAAAGAGAAGATGATTGAGATTATCATTCCCTTTGGATATTTTAATCCCCTTAAGCAAGTTTTGTTTTTCGGCTTTGTAGATCAACCAAGAAAAGAAGTTCATAGCCAAGATGAACAAATGGGATGATAATGGGCCACCTTGTCTTAATCCTCTATGGGCTTTGAAGAATCCATGAGAAGATCCATTAAGAAGTATCAAAAACTGAGTGGAGATGCCTTGTATTATCCAACCCGTGAATGTGGGATGAAAACCTAGTTTAACTAAAGTTGCATATATGAATGACCATTCAATTCTATCAAGGGCTGTAGAGAAATCAATTTTTGCCCCAACCCATCATACTTTTTACATGGATTTATTCATGATATGGATTATTTCTTGAGCTAGAATTATGTGCTCATTGATCCATTTTCCTTTCATGCAAGTTATTTGATTAGGAGATATGATTTTACCTAAGAGTGGTTTTAGTCTTTCAGCAAGAATTTTTTATATGACCTTGTAACAGGTGTCGGATAAGTTGATTGGACAGAAATCACCAAATTGGGTAGCATTTTCTTTTTTTGGTATTAGTGTTATGAAAGTCGTGTTCCATTGTTCGAGTAGGTAGCCCGTTCTAAAAAAGCTTCGAACAGATGCTATGAAATCATTTTTAATGGTATTCCAAAGTTTTTTATAAAAAAGGGTGAGCATCCCATCTGGGCTTGGTGATTTGAGAGTGTTCATTGACTTAACTACTGATTCAATCTCATATTCTGAAGCATTAGAGTCAGATAGACATTCTCTTCTATAGAAATTATTGGGTTAATTAAGTTTTCTAGATCTTCTAGAAATTCCGGGTTGGTTGAAGTGAATAGTTGCTGTAGTTCCTAACAAAGTATTCACCTATTTCATCAATGTTAAAAATTTTCTCATTTTGTTCATTTTCAATCATTAGAATTCAGTTTTTTTATCTTCGCATTAAAGTAGAAAGGTGAAAAAAAATTGGTGTTGCAATCTCCATCTTTGATCCATAACTCACGTGATTTCTGTCTCCATATTAGGTCTCTTTTTTTAAGTTGTTCTTGCAAACGAATATGAAATTCCACCTCTGCTTGCCTATTTTGAATTGTTGGTTCACTATTTTGTAGATCTTCAATTTTTTTTCCAAAATTTGTTGAATTTGCACATCGCAATTCTTGAATGTTTGTTCGTTCCATAATTTTAATGCTATTTTAGTGCTTTTAATTTTTTGTGAGAATTTATATTGTTTGGAACCTTTACGGTCAGTTTTCCAAGAATTATGAATGACTTTCTTACATCCTAGATCTCTTGTCCAGGCCTGTTCGAACCTAAATGGTGTTGGTTTTGAATAAACTGTTTCCAACAGTTTAAGAAAGATGGGGTTATGATTAGAACTTGTGGCACCAGACTTAGGGAAATTCAATCGGCATGCTTGATTAGCTAAGGCTCTACCAAGGTGTTGTCTAACATTGATTGGGGCCATACCTATTGTTACTCCAAGTAAATGGACTACCTCTTAATCCTAAATCTGTAAAGTCAGTATTGGTTAAGAAGTTATGCAAGTAGTTTCTGCTTGAGCTTCCTATTGTTCTACCTCCCAATTTGTCATCGGCTAACAAAATCTCATTTAGATCTCCAATAATAATCCAAGGATCACCCATACAATCAGCCGTATTTTCTAAAAGTGACCAGAAATTATTTTTGTCCTTATGAGTAGGGGGACCATATGCACGAGTGAGATACCATTTGCAAGGAAAAATGCAGTGCTCAATAGTGGCATGAATCATATATTTGTTTTTAACTAACATCGTTACCTGAATTTCTCTGTCCCAAATGAAGCAAAGTCCACCCCCATTCTTATTTGGGTCCATTGATGCAAGTCCTGCTGATCTTCCTCAGTTGCTGACATCTACCATACTATGTTTTGTTTTCCTCAAGAGGGTTTGGAGGGTTCGCATTGTCGAAGCCCCACCTATCCCTCGACAATTCCATGCTAAGGGACTCATGTCAAGTAAAAATTAATAAATTAGCAGTTCATTTAAATGCAACAACTGCTAGTTTATAGAGAAAAGACTTTCAGATATTGACCTCAGCAAAATAATATTATGATCTTTAGATTAGAACAGGAGCACTATAATCACTTTTTTACTCTCTTTTAACTCGGCAAAGACAGAAGGAAAGAGTTTNATAGCACAAGAGCACTATAATCACTTTTTTACTCTCTTTTTAACTCGGCAAAGACAGAAGGAAAGAGTTTGCAATAGATTTAATATAATAAACCTTAAAAAAAACCCATAGAATCAATCAGCAAGTCAAACATAGGAATTTAGGGGAAAATAGAGATTTCTCTTCCTAGAACAAATCAAATTCCAGTAACACAATCTCATACAAAAAATTAAAACTTTCCAAATTCCTCACTAACCAATTTACTTAAACAAGATACTGGTCAATCAAGCAAACAAACAAATAGCAGCCTCTAGAATCTAGAATCACTATCAAGAGATGATTTCAAACAAAAATACACGAAGTAATTAGTTGCCGAAGAATGCTTAAAATGCTCACCAGTAGCCTCAACCTCACCTGTGGCCTTAGGGGGTCAATCTCTGTATTAATGGCGGATTTAACCGTAGCTGTGCAGCGTAGAATGTTCCAGTCCTCGATCTTTCAATCTTGTGACTTCGAACCTTTCGATCGTAGATTGTTCTTTAGGTCTTCTTTCTTGCTCTTTGATCCTTCGCGTATGTGCTCCTTGACAGGAGAGAAAACCTTTCTTCCCTAGTATTCAGCCCTACACTATTATGCTTCTTCGCCCGGAGAGACTCTCAAACATGAGATGAGCTGATGGAGGTGTCGGGAACTAAGCCTAGAGAGGAAATCGCACCGACTAGCGATGATATTAAGACCGACAGGCGGTAGAATGGAGTCCGACGAAGCAGCAAGATTGAACCCTAATGAGTAGATGCAGCAGCGAAGCGAGGGGAGCAGAGACTTTTTGACATCATCTGGTATACCAGCGAGCAATCAGCCTTGGTATGGTCCAGCCTGTAGCTAGCAATTTGGGCAGTAGGGTATGGTCCAGCCTCTCTCTGTGGCCCAATAACTTCTTAGACTCGTAGCAGCCTCTTAGGCCTGCAGCAGCTTATCTTCTTGATAGGACTCAACAAGGCTGAGCCGATTCCCTCCAAATTTGGGCCTCCAGCGAGTTCAAACTATTTCGGGCGTGGAATGATTTTCAATCAAGATTTAATATGCCACTCTTGCTTTCAGGAACGCCTAGTGTGGACATCAAGGAGATGAAGATAAGGAAAGAACCGGAGGCGTATTAGTCGATAGACTCGGGTCGTGATGGGCCGATAATATTAGTACGTCATATAAGCTTTCCTGGGAGAATCCCCTTAAGTTTCATTTTTGGGTTGAGATTGTCCTCTCCATGCTAGCCGCGCCACCTTCACAGCCATCGGAGCAAAATGTCACCGATTGAGGCGCAATAGTGATGCTACCGCACTAGCCGTGTCGCCAAGCACATGTCCGCGACAATTCAGGCAAAAGAACGGCACAGGCAGCTCCATATAGCCGTGTCGCCAAGCACACCTCCACATCAATTCACGGGTAAGAATGGCAAGCGCAGTTCCACATCACAGATTGAGGCAAAACGACGGCGCAACTGCCTCAGTCACATCATTGCACGGGCAGCGCCATTCACATCACCGATCCATGCACCATGACCATGCCTTTACTCCAGCCGCGTCAGTGCACAGACAACGCTGCTCCAGGCCGTCAGCCGAGCCATCCAAGGAACAAGTAAACCCTACAACTCAAGGAGTGTCGGCACGGCTTACTGTCGGGTGGCTCAAAAATCCCAGCCAGTCAGATATTTTGTACTTCAAGCCGTTCAGCTTAACTCTAGTTAAACAAAATAATTATTTTAAAAAAAATAAATTTAAATATTTTTTTACTATAAAATGGATTTTTTTAATATAAATTATCAATTAATATAGTTTTTTGTTAATTTAAATAAAATATTGAAATAAATATTAAAATATAATNTATCAAGAGATGATTTCAAACAAAAATACACAAAGTAATTAGTTGCCAAAGAAAGCTTAAAATGCTCACCAGTAGCCTCAACCTCACCTGTGGCCTTGGGGGGTCAATCTCTGTATTAATGGCGGATTTAACCGTAGCTGTGCAGCGTAGAATTTTCCAGTCCTCGATCTTTCAATCCTGTGACTTTGAACCTTTCGATCGTAGATTGTTCTTTAGGTCTTCTTTCTTGCTCTTTGATCCTTCGCGTATGTGCTCCTTGACAGGAGAGAAAACCTTTCTTCCCTAGTATTCAGCCCTACACGATTATGCTTCTTCTTCCGGAGAGAATCTCAAACATGAGATGAGCTGATGGAGGTGTCGGGAACTAAGCCTAGAGAGGAAATCGCACCGACTAGCGATGATATTAAGACCGACAGGCGGTAGAATGGAGGCCGACGAAGCGGCAAGATTGAACCCTAATGAGTAGATGTAGCAGCGAAGCGAGGGGAGCAGAAACTTTTTGATATCATCTGGTATACCAGCGAGCAATCAGCCTTGGTCCTCCATAAAGTGAATACTTTGCCTGGTAACATTGCTTTAGGATTAGGATTTGCAAATCGTCTCCCTTGCTGTCCTCAAACTCGCGAAAGTCACTGGCCACTGGGGATTTTTGCTCTTATTCAAATCAAACAAGTAGAGAGAAAACAGAGGTAATCGCCCACCAAGTGGCCTCAAAATCTTCTCGCAAAGGAGAAATTGAAAGGATTCTCAATGAGAGAAATCGATTAGCCGTTTCCGATGAGATCGAGCGCGTGAGCACAGAGAGAGAATTGGGTTTTTTGGTTAGTTTAACTTGACGAGCAACTATATCTCCGTCCTCCCTATCTATTCCTTGTGACCAATAACAGATGGGCAAATGCGTAATCTAAATTAAGATTTTTGTATATTAAATTTAATATTGTAATAAGGAAAACAGAGGAATGGTGGCCAAAGGAAAATTAAAAATCTCTAACCAGACAGACTAAGATAAATGGAAGTCGCGACGCCCAGCGCGTAGACTCCAATCGCGGACCCAATCAGCTCCTTACCCGACCGGGTCGCCATCCCCAGCCCAGCGATTCCGGCGATCCCGATCGGGACTCGGGTAAGGACCGCCTTGCCCGCGTTCTCCACGACAGCCGTGGCATACAGCTCGGCAGCCCACTGCTTGAACTGTGCCTGGCCGAGAATCTGCTGACCGTCAGGGAGAGAGTGGAAGACTGACCGGAGGGCACAATCGATCTGGGAGCGAGACGGAGGAGAGGGGACCCATCTTTGGATGAGGGGCACAGCTGAGAGGCTGCTGTGGAGGTGGGAGGAGGCGGTGGGGAGCTGGTAGGGGAAGACGCCGGGGAAGGCGTGCTGGGTTAGGGCGAGGCAGTCAGCGAAAGCTGAGTCGCAGGCAGAGTCGAACTCCGGCGATTTGGAGACTGCTGACTTGACTCTGTTCCTCGAAGCCGAGATGCCCATTCTGCGTCTGACCTCTCTGCCTCTGCCCCTCCGAATGGGCCGACGAAAATTTTCTAGATTCAGATAATATATTTTTTCCCGCACGTGTAGTGAATGTTCTGCACGTGCCATTTTCCACTAAAAATTCACTTTGTTGTTGGGGATCTACAAAAACCAAAAATCAAACAATCGAATCGAGTCACAGTGATTGTACGAAAAATTTAAAAAAAAAAAGAATCAAATTAAAAATATAACCAAATTATCTAAAAAAATTCTCAATTGATGTTATTTTTTGATAGATAAAAAGTTTAAAAAAACACTTCCATTGTTATTCAGTTAATTATGGTTAATAGTACAAAACTTGTTTTTTAAAATTATTTTTAATTAATTCTCCAAGTTATGATTAACAATTAAAAATAAAAATGAAAATTTAAAGTGAAGCTTACAATTAATATCTTTACAATTTATAAAAATAAAAAAGAAACTTTTTGTGCCATTTTTAAAATATAAATTTAAATAATTTTAGGTTTCCAACAATGTTCTAAATGGTGTAATTGAATAACTGACCCAATTTTTATCTTTAATTCTAAGAAAATATTGAAATATAATTTAAAATAGAATTATTTTGACATATGGACTAATTTTACCATTTTTATCATAAATTTCTTTTAATTTTTAGATTTTTTTTATTTTAAGCTAACTCAATCTTTTTTTATGTCACCCTAACATCATCCAATCTTTATTTGTACCGTGCTAACATGATCTAAAATATTAGCCAGCTTGAAAATCTCAACTTAAGCATGGCTTTTCCATGTCATTCCCAAGACAAGTTGAGCCAAATTTTGTGAAGTCTAATTGGCATCCCCATGACTGGAAACATACCATTGTAATATTACATCAACCATGGCGGGTGGAACGATGAGTATATCTCTACGAAGGCCAAGGACAGGAAGCCCTTCCTGTGCTGAGTCCCCAGCAAACACACATATCCGTTGTTTATAAGACCATTCAGTGTGACATCCGAGGGGAAAATTACACATTGACATAAAATTTCTACAATTGTAATATTTTGGTACAAATTTTGAAAATATAACTCAATAGTTCAAGATTTTTTGTAACTATAACTTCATGGTATGAATAGTCAATTTTTAGATAACGCCATTAACAATAGATAATGTGGCTGTGTGACATGGTTGCTTATTCAGCAACACGGATAATATTTGCTGTGGGACATAAAAGTAATGCTAAATTTATAAAAATAAAGATGGGAAAGACATTTGGAATTGCGTATTGCAGGACCCTCCCTCCGATGATATTGTTGGAATTAGTGCTGTAAATCCGGTCTCATAAAATGTTATTGGTACAATATCTTATTCCTAATATAAAATTAAGATATTATTTATTTATCATATATTGTATAAGGTATTTACTATAATAAAATCCATAGATTATGGTATTGATTTTAAAGGTATAATGCAATCATGACAATGAGACCTTAAATCCATAGGTCAAGTCTAAAAAACATGACTAGTAGTAAGATTATTAAATAGGGGATCGGTAATTCTGTAAAACTAATATACTTATTATGTATTATAAAATGGATAATGACTAATCTCGCAGTTACTTATAAATAATCATTAATATAAGAGTATAACTACTCATTATGAAATAAATTCACTAAACTGATTCACTCGAGAAAATATCCAATGGATTCCAACAAATATCAATAAACAATTTTTCATGAAATAGTATATAGTATATGTAAAAGATACTCAAATATGAGATTACCATAACATTTATAAAAGTTAAATTGCAATCTTGGTCTATTACTTATGGTGGTTCTCAAAATCAAATGTATAAAGTCTAGATCCAATAAGACTCTTATAAAAGTAGTGAGTAATCAATATGAAATTAATTACTTTTTAAGAGAAGGGAGATGTCTTATATATTCTACTTTGAGTTAACTTTGAAATTGTTAACTAGAGTACAATGAAAAAAACAAAAATTCATTTCTAATATTTTATCACTAAATTACTAAAGAATTAAAATGTATATAGATAAGTAATTAAGATTTGATATTTTATTTATATCTTAATTTATAGACGATATTGTATGAACGAATGATTTAGCTACATAGTAACTAATCACTAATGAGTGTTCGATCCTTTTAATTGAAATCATCACTGTATTGGTAATCATGATAAGTTTTTAGATATTAATATTGACTTATGATTAAATTGATTAAGAATCTTATTAAATAATTTAATAAGATAAATTAATCTGCTACTAATTTAACGTGAAATCCAATAGATCATACACAATACATGTGATTTTTCATAATAAAAATTTAATAGTTTAAATTTTGACTTGAACATCTAGATTTTTTTAACCTGAAATTGTCCACATCTATCACATGTCTTATTAGATAAAGTTGTTGTGTAGTTAAATATAATATTATATTTGTAGAAATATAATAAAACTCTCCTTATATACCTGTATAAAAATTGACAGATGTTTGATTGAATATGTATGATGATATATATAAACGTGCATGTGCAATACAATTATTATATAGAATAATAATAATAATAATAATGTAAAATTGTCTAGAAAATGACTACATTTTTCAAAATTCTATAAAATATGCATAATTTTCAATATTTGTCTATTTATACATGACATTTAACAATTTGTTCATATAATAGTATGAGTACTAATAACATTAGTTTTGTTTATAAACTATTAATGTGACAATAATGATTTGATATATTTTTTATATACCACATGTCAAATATGCAAGCACCACTTCCATGGTTACCGAAAAAATTGAGATCATTAGTACTTGTCATATTTTGTGAAAAAAAAGTAATCGTCGCAAATATTAAATACTATTTATGTTTTAGAAAGGATAGGAAAAAAATCATGATTTTTCAGGGAGATTCCCTTAATAACAATAATAATTGATCAATTAATTTGGCCGAATTAACTGGCCTACGCCAACCGCTGGCTTTTCCTCCGACAGCGGCAAAATATTGAAAGGCACAACGTATGCCAATTAAATGGAAATCTCTAAATCTGGTTTCGGCTAGCCATCCTCCTTTTTTTGAGATGGCTGTGAATTTTGTCCAATAAGAGAAAAAGGTAGTACCACCCAAAAATACTATAATCGAGAGTAATGGAAAGGAATTGTTTCACCTAAGTACCATGATCAAGTTTTTAAGTTCAAAACAAAAAGACAAACTATGATTGAGATAATTTATCAACCGTGTATGAGAAGGTCGGTATGGATATCATAGAGGATGTACATGTATGTATCTAATTAAAAGCTTGACCTGAGGAGGTTCGTGATTGGAGCATCCGTTTGTGGAGGCATTGTAGGATACCACCAACTCAAGAATTCAAGTGCAAAGACCTATTTTTTAAGTACAATTTCTAAATTTATTCTTTTATGAATTCTAAATTATATTAAAGGGATACTAGTTTGGAAATGAAAATTTTGAAACGTACACTTCCACCAAGTTTTGAATCCTAATAGTGGTAACAGAGCTAATTTTTATCATAATTTGAAATTCATGTGTTATTTTATTGTAATGTAAAGTTGATTCGATGTCCCAATTAGGTGTTGTGATCTCATAATTTAGGGTTTCAAATTTCATTTTATTTTTATCATTAGTGTTATGATATACGAATATTTGTATATACAAAGGAAAATTATTATGAGAAGAGTCTCGATGTTTTGTTTTGTTTGTGTGACAAACGTGTGTATATATATCTATGAACTCCAGGTTCTACATGCATGAATTGTTCGTCCATTTTAGGAAAAAAAAATTATATCACCATTGTTGTGGATTCATATGTATGTATCTAAATATATATAATTACTTACTTTTAATGAGATTAAAAATAAATATTCCAACATTCATGTGTTCCCGTGATAAGTTCCATTTTCCGGCGTTGGGATTGCAATGGTTGCTGTCCACATTATTTGATTAAAAATAAAAATAGGTTATGCCTCTACGGGATTTGATCCTAACTAGTGTTGTTAAAATAATGGTCCGAACTCTTTCAAAATGGAATCGAAATCATGTTTAAGTGGGCTGGTTAATGTTTCAGCACGTTTCACCCATAAACAATGTATTTTCTCTCTATTTTTAAAATAAATTATATAAAATTAATTCATTTTTAA
>CXYZ01012157.1:2328492-2355417 GCA_900006705.1 Sonneratia caseolaris
AGAAGCAAATTTCTCGAAAGTTTCTTCTGATGGAGGCCTCTTTGTCGCAAATCCCTCGGAATGTCTACTAAGAGATTTACCAAGGGTTTTCTCTCTCAGAAAGACTTTACCGATTGAATTTATATTGTCGAAAGCATCTTGGAAAACTTCCGACAGATTTTTCGACTGCCGTCTCTCGTAAATTGCCCGATGTCTTTCATTTCTCGCAAAATTTTTCTGATGGCATTGTCTGACAAAATTTTCATCGGAAATTTGTGATGGTCACTTTCCTCGGAAATTGGCCTCGGAAATAGACGAAATTCCAGCCAGTCACATATATTTTGTACTTCAAGTCATTCAGCTTAATTCTAGTTAAACAAAATAATTGTTTTAAAAATAAATTTAAATATTTTTTTTACTACAAAATGGAATTTTTTAATGTAAAATATCAATTAATATAAATGTTTTTGTTAATTTAAAGAAAATATTGAAATAAATATTAAAATTTCTCATAATTTTATTTTTTATTTTAAATATTATTTTCATACATCACACCTAATTATGGTTTGTTC
Organism: Sonneratia caseolaris; assembly: GCA_900006705.1. NCBI lineage: Eukaryota > Viridiplantae > Streptophyta > Magnoliopsida > Myrtales > Lythraceae > Sonneratia > Sonneratia caseolaris. The sequence goes on from CXYZ01012157.1 coordinate 2,329,044, forward strand.
ATAACATGCCTTGGTCGGGCCCATTTTTGTCACATCTAGGAACATGTCAACCTAGAGGCCCCGCGTCGACTCTAGCCAGGGCCCTTAACGATGCACCAAGTAGCCAAGCTAGCTAAGAGCCGCTCTCCCTTACCTGATCACAGCTCAGCCCACAATTAGTAACGCCGTCAATGCTCTAGCATCACTTTGTTCGTTGAAGCAGCTCAAACTCAGTTTCAACATCATCACTCTGCCAGGTAAAATAGTACCCCTGACCAACACTTCCTAGCCTATGAAGCTTGAAATTTAGTAGCATTGCCCATCCCCAACCACCGAGGCAATGATCCTGCCACCAACAAGAAGACAAGCCTAGTAAACAAATCGAACCGCCATGAAGCAATGAGGGAATCAACGCATGAGCCCAAGGGACTGTGACAAGGCCGAGGGGCTAAGGCTCTCTACAAAGGCAAGTTGTGAATCCTATATGACAATAAAACAACTTCCCTCACTCATATGACTTGTTGTGAAACAAAGAGGAGGAAAGTCAGCAACGAACAACACAACAGAAGCCCCATCCAAGACAAGAGGAAATGCTGTAGCGAAAGAAAGGCGCCTACAGTAGGAAAATTTATCGGGACTCAATAAATCCTACACTAGTTTAAGTTATTACTATTTTATCTATCAATGATGCTCTTCATGTTAGTATTAGCACACATACTATTGATGTTTAGTGGAATGCGCATGACAAAGAACGCTGCTTTGACCTCCAAATTGTAGGGGGCCGTCATAAAGACCACGCTGTACGTCGAGGCGCAAGACCTTCATGCAGGGGCAGTGGCTCGAAGCCACCACCAAGGTACAAACAAATATCAGATGATACCTACACCTTTTTCCCATATTTATATTTGGCATGTCATTATATATGCTTTTACATGCATTACGTGAATATATTAAGCAAAGGTTTATTGAATTGATTGGCAACTTCAATACAAGTACGATGAGGGCGAGCCTCAGTAGCCCCGAACCCAACGCACTTTGTGGACCAAGACATCGCATTAAAGTGAGGCAAAAGACCTCCACCATTGGGGGCACAGTGCCAAGAAGCATAGGGGGAAGAAAAAGGAAAATGGAACCCTCGTACAATCAAGGCCAAGATCTCGACCACTCAAGACGAAAGATCTCCAGTGCTAGAGCATCGCGCCAAACAGCACAGTGACAAAAGATCCTTGGACAATGGAGGCAAAACACCTTGACCGCTCGAAGCAAAAGACCTCCACCATTGGGGGCACTGTCTGAGCCGCACAGCGGCAAAAGACCATTGCACAATGAGGGCAAGAGACCACGACTGGTGGGAGCTCCATGACAACAAATGACCCTTGTACAACAACGGCAAGAGACCTTGGCCGTTCAGGGCAGAAGACCTCCACTACTTGGGGCACAACACCAAGCGGTGCAGCGATAAAAGGACCTTGCACAACAAGGCCAAGATAGCTCAACCACTCGGGGCCAAGGCCTCCACCACTGAGGGCACTGCACCAAGCAACGCGGTGACATAAGACCCTTGCACAATGAGGGCAAAAGACCTTGATTGCTGGAGCCAAAGGCCTCCACCGCTAGGGGCACCACATCTAGCAGGGCAGCCAAAAAAGATCCTTGCACAATGAAGGAAATACACCTCCACCGCTGGGGGTGCCGCGCCAAGCAATGCGCCAACTAAAGGGCCTTGCACAACGAGGGCGAAAGACCTCNGCAATGCGCCAACTAAAGGGCCTTGCACAACGGGGGCGAAAGACCACCAGTAGGGGAATCAACTTTACGCCGCCATATAGCGCCACTATCAAAAGATTCCTGCACACAGATTCATCTCGGATGCATCACGACACATAATGCTGCCATCAGATGCCTGAATTAGTGAGGATGTAGGACCCTGACACCCAAGGGCACCTCAAGCGCATCATCATATCATTGATGACATAAGCAAACCAGTAGGGGATTCTCAAACAATCTCTATTACTCATTAATATTATTCCTTGTTATGGCATATATGATGAACACGACGCACGATTTAGTTTTATGAACTCACAAATACAACATATCTACTCCCTCACTCTCGACAGACTACAGAGTGTGGGGGGCTAATATAATAAAACTCCTTGAATGTGCTATTACTCCCCAGCCTTAATGAAATGCCATCGATGGAGAATTAAGGCAATATAACTACTCGTCATGTTGACCAACATAAAAGAGAGAGGATAACCATAATGAAGGGGGACTGTCAAAATTCAAGCGAGTTCCATCCCTAGAAAGGGGGATTCCAATACCTCTCATCTGCTTATCCGTACACACATAATGGACATCGAGCTTCATTCCTATTTCATGATAATTCATATATATAATTCAATTCTGACTTAAGTATCGAAGAGAGAAATCAGGATTCCCACCTGATCTCCCCTTTTGCAAGTGTGATCGGAGTAGTAACTATGATGGTGACTAGAGCAGCAACTACGAGAACACCAGATTGAGACGATTGTTCTCCCTATCACTCTACAATAATGATCTTCCATAACCTTGGCAGAGGATTTATACGCTTGTGGAGAGATGTAGTCTCTGTGGTACGGTCAATTGCCTGGTTATCTCAGGTGGGTGATCCATAGTAGACTCTCGAATGCTGCATTTGTTGCCTATGAAGACATATAAGGTATGTGATGAAAGCGGTACAATTTCGTTCAGGTTAGCGTTGTATATATATACGTAAGCGGATTCTACGTCAAGGAATAAGAGTTTTAGCTACAGCGAAATCTTCATGAGTAATCGGCCAAAATGGGAGATAAAGCCTTCGGAAAAATATGAAATTTATTGTCATTAGAATCTGTGAGGTAGAACTTGTTCTGTACGGCCTTCGCGACAAAACTTCGCAAAGATTATAGGTCATGAAGAGATGAAATAGGCATGGGAAGATCTACAGTTTGGATCCGGCCCAATAGCATCGCTACAAGGCGAGATTCAACTTGCTCTGCCGTAGGCCCATATGGCTACTCTATTTGATCTCAGCAAGCCTTCTCGAGTTGGGTCTCAGGCCCAAAATTAATTAGAGATCAAGCAGTTTGGGATATCATAAGGGCCCAGAACATTTCGGGCTTCAGACCCATATAAACTGATTTACCAGAAAATGGACTGGGCCAGAAACCTAAGGCCATGGAACTTCATTACCCATTGGGCCAGCAAGTACTAGAACAAGCCTCCACGAATTCTTAAAGGACGGGCCTTGGCACATTAACAAATATGTAGTCTAAGCCCATCCATCATCTATCTACCATCTCACGGCCCAGCATGACGGGCCGTACAGACCCAGCTCCCCACCCGAAAAGGAAGAGAAGATTCCAGTGCAAACCAGAACCTTGTTCAGCAATTTGTTCCTTGCAGGAAAAGTAAGACTACTCGTTGACATCTTAGGATTGCTCTTTTTATGTTTAAGATTTTTAAAAATTTTTAAAATCACTCTGTCTACCTCCGATTTTCCACAATGGACTCTTATGTAAATAGCTGCAACCTCTGCTACGGCTTTGAAGGTCTCCTCAGCAACAGGCTGAGGTAACTTCACTGTCACCGTCGTCCTCGTCACCGGCTACCACTAGGACCCTGCTTCCAGAGTCGCTCTGCCAGCCAGCTTCTTCATGTTCAAGTTATTCTGGGTCTGAATGTTTCAAGTTCATGATCATAACAGGCTCGCTGAAAATGAACACGAGCCATGTTGCGCGGACAGCTACTTCTACCATATTCTGCAGATTTCACTAACTGAAACAATTCATATTGTAGCATTATAGGTAAAACCATTTACCTAATTGGTCCACGATTCCTGATTGTATTTGCGACAATGCTACACCGCAATAGACTCAGAGTAGGAATGTAATGAACACCAACAAGCTTAGTATTCCCGTGACTTGTAGACTGCCTTCAACAGGAAACTGAAACAAGAAAGTATGGACATGCTCAGCCATTACATTTAGGGATACTTGCACAATTACAATTCAAACATTCTCCGAGTGCATATTTCCCATCTCTCTCATCGGATCGTCTCCAAGGTCAACCCAATATATGTACATATATACATAAATACTATAACCAAAGGTTAAAGAAAATTTTCCTCGGGACAATTTTCATTCCTTGTATAAGGCCTCGTAATTTATCCAAGGAACTCTATTAGAAACAACCTTATGTTCTCTCTAATAAGAAAGAAAGATAATAGGTAGCTACAATAATAACCCCCAAAATAGAAGATACAAAGATATAGAAGAGAAAGTTGCCAGGTAATGGCAAGCAAGTCTCGTAAACAAATGATATGAAGATACACTCCATGTAGGAGTGCCACTCTTAACTCTACGGATTTGCTGCAGTAAAGCTTTGAACCGATGGAACAAAGGATAGAGATCAATTAATCACTGGATTACCACCATTCCCAGATATAAAGAAGAAGGGTCTGCCTTATGTTCATCTTTGGTGTTCATAAACATTTTTGGATGACTATATAATCCTTAAAACACGTTCACATCTTCACTAGCCACAGTAGATATTCCTTAATCCTTAATAATACTCTTCAGGGTATACTCTAGCATTATGTCATCTACAGTGTTTTTGCTGTGAAGAGTCTTCCTCTTTCTGCATTTACAAGAAAATTCTTGACAAGGGAGACATCTTATTTAAGACCATGCTCATGAAATGCATACCATAACAGTCCCTATAAAGGAACTTTACCAGCATGATCATTCTTTTAGGAGAGAAGTTTTAATAATAACTATACTTGATATTCTATCTCTTACATGCCAAGTGAATTCTTCATGGTTGAAGATGTGAAGTACCTTAACGATGGGTAGACATCTGAATGGCCCCAACCATCACATATATACACTGAAAAACACAAAAAGGAAATGTTAAATATCCAAGTAGGCACTACGAACATTTCCAAAGATGATCAATTGTCTTGACAATTATGCAATTACAATATATATCACAACCTACTAATAAGATTGCATCAACAGGAGGAGAGGTGAAAAAACACCTTTACGTATCTGTGCAGTTAGCATCACTTCTCCAATGAATCCTACTTGGGCAGGCTCGTGACATTCATAGCCCCCTAATTAGAAGGTCATGAATAAAACACAATTACCACAGATATATCATAGTTCTTCAAATGCAGAACAAGATACTTGACAAAACACAATCAGAGTAATCACAAAAAGTAGAAAGTTTCACATGCTTTTTATGATCCAAATCACAGATAATAACACGGAAATGCACAACACATAACGTTCTCTTTGGTCCAGACATGGATATATCATCAAATTTGTCATATGTAGCACATGAAATATCCATAACACACCCTTGACCTGTATTTCCATGATAATGACACATGAGAACACCACAGTTTTTTGAATGCTAGACCAATTACTCGATCAAAACAGAAGGGTCATTCTTTACCTTAGGTATGCCAACCAAATGCCACATTCCAAAATAAGTTTCCACTGGAAGCAGAGTCATTGCTAATGACTGATAACAGTTTCTTGCCTTTTCAGGAACTGCTTCTTCAATACTTTGTATGCAAGTAATTCCTGTGGTGTGAACTCCATGGGAGGTCTATCGCTAAATCTCAACTTGATCGGGCACAAATCATCGAACATCTCCAGGCCACTCGAACCCTGACCACCTCCTGATACATGTTCATAGTCTGATACTTTTGAGACAAGCCTAGAAAACTTGTCATCCTTACAAGGCTTAAATGCACCCAGTTCATGCAAAAGGAATTGTTTCTTTTGGCATTGAGATCCGATCCTTGCTTCATCCCTATCATCCGAAAGAGATATTGCATGATCTCCTGGAATCTCAGGACTGGATTCTAGCCGAGCCACTTCTATAACCACCTGCATTACTTCATCACATTGCAAGATGAATCCCTCATCATCAGTTCTGTGTTCCAACCCACCATGCAACCTGTGAAGGGAAGAGAGCACAGGTAGAGGAACTACAGGACCCACAATAGAGTTATCACTCCTTGTAACCTGTTGCGACCACTTGTTGCTTCGGCATGAAGGTTTTCTTAATAAAAAGGGGGGCAGTTGGAGTAACTTTGACACCACTAAAAAATCGTGGTAGAAATCTATAATTCCATGATGTACTTTGAGGAACTCCGAATAACTCGAGAAGGCCAACTGTAATAACCCTGTTGGTAGTTCCGACCATTTTATCCTCAGTTCTATCTCACGAATAGTTGTTGGCAAGCTGATATCATCAAAAACCATACTAACTGCAGAAGATGATCCTGATCGATTGAAAGCATATCTTTTCAACTTTTCACATAAGATAGAATGAAATTCTGGATTGAAAGAATCCTTTTCAAAAGAAGAATGTGCAAACTTCTTCAAAGACAAACCCAACCTTGAAGATAGATTTCCCTTCAAAAATGCCTTGACGTAATCTAGTTTCAGGTAGTGGAATATCCTCACAAACTTGTAGCCCTCTTCAACTGAAAAATCTAAAAGCTCGTTCTCAAATGATCGAGCAGTTCCTTCTTCCACATTTCTCACAGGTTCCCACGATGCACAGTATCTCTGAGCTTCAAGCTTCCCACAAGACATCAGCCTAACTACAGTAAATCCGCCAAATTCATCCACTTCAGAAGGTACAGGAAAGAGATCGCTACTAAGAATACTGAATCCCAAAACAATATCTTTCTTCTGCTGCCAGTCAACCCATTCAGGAAGATTGTCTTTTGAGAATTCCTCCTTAACAAGGCTGCTTCCAGAGTGGCATTGCCAGCTCAGTAAAGAGAGTTCTGAAGGGAGCTCCCACGCACAAAACGATTTGCAAGTTTCTGACAATTTTGAACCACAACCACCATTCACTGAAGGCAGATGGGGCCCATAGCAGAAGAGACTAAACTCACAGTTCCAGAAGGATCCCAGCAGGATACAGAAGCCCGACTCGGTAGCCCATCTATAAGTATCATCCTGAGTACTGGATCTCAGCTGAGACAGCTTAAACACATTGATGTAGGAGGGTTTATCAATACTGTGCACCCACTGCAAAACAGGCTTTAGCGGCTTTCTTATGTCACATAAAATTAACAACCATTTGGAAGCCACCACAAAGTGGAAACCATCAGAGCCTGCCATAGAAACCATAACAAACTGATCCTTCTTGTCCGAAGTGTAGGTGCCAGACATCCCGATCTTCGCCACACAACTCACATTGCACGGGTCAGACCTGAAATCTAGTGTGTAAACTGCATTGGAGTGTAAGACAACCAGAATTTGTGGGTGCCAACTAAACTCGCACCCCAACCACTTGTTGGTGCTTTTATCACCTAAATCATTTAGTTTATTCCAGCCCACTTTCAGTCTAGTCCCCCCGATTTTGGGATGACCCACCGCTTTGTCCCCATCCATACACAATAAAGGCTCCAAATCAAACTGGAACAAACTACCGCTCTCCAGCAAAACTGCACTTAGTTCAGGCAATTGTGCGCACCAACAAGCCCCTGCAATCGCAGAGCTTTTGAACGCCTTACTACATAAGTAAACAAGTTTGGGCTTCCGGGTTGTAAAAATACTTCTCACAGCAAACCAGTGAGCAGAATACATAGTACATGCCATGACATACCCAATACTATCATCAAGGCTAGATGGAAGCTTTTCATCTCCAACAGGATTGACAAGGATCCGAACAATTGAGTGGCTTAACCGCTTAGAGGATCTAAAGACATCACCATCCTCATCAACCTGGACCTGGAACTCCTTATCCAATACCACAAAACCTAGCTGGTCAGAGTTTTCCCCCGTAGGGAAGAAGGCCGCAACAAGGCCAGTGGTTGGGCATTGGAGCAGCTGGAGGCGGTTGTAGGAGATTGCCGTGGAGACCACACCATCTGGCTGGGGGCCAAAGAGAGAGGCAATGGAATCAGCAGCAGAATGAGGGATGGCAGCTGACTTCTCGAGGAATCTTGGGAGAGATAGCTGTGGAGGAAACGAGGGAGGAAAGAGAAGGGAAGGGGAGGAGAGAATAGATGTGAGAGAGTCTGGGACTGGGTCAAACCGGAGGGGACCCAAGCTAGGATTTTGGGAGAGGAGGGGAGGGGTTCTGAAGACGGAGAGGATGGGGAACTGTGACCTAAAGTCCTGCCCCACAACATCCATGGAGACTCAGAAGCAGCCAATTTCCTTTCTAATGCGGCAGGAAGAGTCTCAGAGGTTTAGGAAAGTGGGTGAAACAAGCTGCCGAGAGATGGTACTGTGGTAGAAAAAGATCTCGTGAATATAACTATCATTGAGACTGGCTGAAGAATGGCATGGCCATGGAAATTTAGAATGTTGAAGCAGGCCCAGTTAGTGTTTTAGTTCGATATTCTCCACAAGCCCATAAGCAACTACAAGCATAGATGCAAGCAAATTACCAAGATATATATGACTGGTTACAGCACACTAAAAATCATGTAATTGATTCACACTCTTAGGTTTATAAAGAAATTCACAAACCTTTCTCATGGTGCCCTTCCTGCCAGGGCGAACAGAACACACCAACATTTTAAGCTCCTCCCTGTTTACCTGAATGCAGTGAAGGATAAAGAAAATCATCTCATCAGTAATTTGAAGCTTAGAGCGGGGAGAGAGAGGGTTTTGGAGGAGGTGGGGTGTGGGTGTTGGCTGGGGGAAAGCCTAGACAATGTTAGTAGAGGAGAAGACACCAGCATTGCCGTAAATCTCAAGACCGCGGCCGGGCATGCACAACGGAGCGAGGAACAAAGGCAAATACGAGAACGCAAGAATTGGAGAAAAGCAAAGCAAAGAGAACTTGGAGAGGAAGACTTTGACAGATAGAGAGCTATGGTTTAGAGTTCGAAGAGGAAAGTGACAGTAAAGCTGACGATCCTGCCAGCCCTAATTTATCGGGCTAGGCTGGGCCACCACAATACGACTGAGGCCCGTATATCAAGCCCAGGCACGGCCCGGAAACTTATCGAACCACCATAACAAACCAACAAAAAAGACTCTCTCATTTGTATCACTAGAATTCACTGGATTTTCCATTCCATCACATATGAAACATCCTGAAAAGTATGGGGAAAAAATTCTAATTGACAAATACTTATTTATAGTTAACCTACAAAAAAAAACCTAATTCAATGGACCAAATACACTCGATTTTACCATTTTTACCAATTGAAATGAGCTAAACTATGTAGCAACCAAAGAAGAATCCATCTATGTAGATTACAGCAAGGTCAGGATATTGCACTGATGCTTCAAAAGAGTGGAATAGTGACTCGACTAGTCCTCAACCTTAAATCCATCTCCAACAAAGAGTAGTAAACTCCAGAGATGAAGCAGAATGCTAACAAAATATAATGCAAGATGATCCTCAGAAGAGTGGAATAGTGACTTGACTAGTCCTCAAGCGAAGCAGCAGCAACAACAATCAGGATAAACTCCATCATTAACTCACAAAAAAAACACTAATTGAACGACATTTTCAGGAAGTCAACCAGCTAGCTATTTATCTTAGAAAATTATTCATTCAGACTCCTCGAAAAATGGTCTCCATAAAGCAAGCATTCGATGCTCAACTAGTGAAATTTATAACTTGATCAAGCCACTCATTGTTTTTGCATCGATGTGTGTAAAGACTTTTGGCGTGTTGTCTTTTGACATGGTTAAGCTTGAATATGCCTACGGATTAAGAGATTATTTTGCCGCTTTGGTGTTTGTAAATGATTGTCGATGCGGCATCTGTACATTGTCCATTATCTCCTCAATTTGAATTGATTTCTATAGAGAAAAGGTCCAATTTTGGAATTATGTTTTTATTCCCCAACTGTTAGATTTGGGCCACTTTACTGGCCTTCATTGTTATTGTTATTTTTTTTTATAATTGATATATTGTATTAATCAACCAATCAAGAAAGTACACATTGATATTACAAAGATCAAAATATCATCAAACTCTAATGCCTAACATATGGCTCAAATGAGATTGTTCTACTCTTGACTCTAAGTAAAATGAGAATGTTATACGTGATTTTAGCAAACTTATTACCAAACTTACTATAAGATTGGTATTGGAAGCATTGTCTTGGAAAATCTGATGATTCCGTTCTCTCCACACTACATAGATAAAAGTGGTGAACAGAAGCTTATAAACTGTTGCAAGAGTGCCCCTTCCTTGCATATTACATTCAGCCAAGGTAAGCTCAAAATACCAATCCCCAGTAAGTCGATTTATCTGGATCCGTGCAAGTAAAGAATGCCATATATCACTTATAATAGGGCATGAGAAGAATAGGTGATCTCGAGATTCAATACTAGATCCACAAAAATCACAAAGGAAAGAGGGGAGTGAGATCCATGTTTCCATCTGAGCCTTAGTAGAGAGTCTATCAAGTATAGTAAGCCAGCTAATGAAAGAAAATCTTGGAACATGTCCAAAGAACCAAATCAGTCTATGCCATAAGACTCGTGAGGGCTTAGCTCTAATGGCTTCCCAAGCAATGTTAATGTTGAATTTTGATGTTTGCTCCCAATAAAATGTATCATGATCACCAATTGCAACAAAGCTTTCTACTTGCTGCATAATTGATACCATTGTAGGGTCTCTACTGCGTGGCCAACACCATCTAGAATTTCTGAATATTGCTGAGACTGTAGCTTTCTCTGAAATGGTAGGAAATGATAGTGGACCATTAGGCAAAACAGTATGAAGAGGCTCATTTACAGAACATTTGTCATACCAAAAGAATATGGATTGCCCTAATCGAACCTAACATGATATGAATGGAAAAGCAATGTCACGATATTTCAATAGCTTTCTCCAATTCCAAGAGCAAGACGAGTGTACTCTAATTATTTTCCCATCTTCTACACAACTCTAAGTGCTCCCACTTTCCTGTTTGAATCTTAAACCCTAGCCCTATATCTATTGAACCCTTCCTCTCCAACTTCTCTCCGCTTTGCTTCTCTCAAATCCTTGTATTCTCACAATTTCCTTTGTTTCTCACTTCATTGTGCATGCCCAGTTGTAGTCTCTAGATTTACTGCAATGCCGATGTTATGTTCTCTTGGTTAACGCTCTCTAGTTTTATTTTCTTTTTAAGTTTCAAATTACTAATGACATAATTTTCTTTATCCTTCATTGCATTCAGATGAACGTGGAGGAGCTTACGAAGATAGTGGGTTATGTTTGCCCTGGGAAGCAGGGTACTATGACAAAAGTATGTGAATTTCCTCATAAACCTAGGATTGTGAATCAATTATTGGATTTTTAGTGTGATGTAACCAGTCATAATATCATAGTAATGTGGTTGAATTTGCACTTATAGGTGGTTATGGGCTTGTAGAGAATATCGAATTGAAACTTAACTAGGCCTATTTCAACATTCAATTAGTCTCACCAATTATTATATTCACGAGATCTTTTTCTACTATAGTATCATGTCTCGACAGCTTCTGTCAACCTCCGTCCTAAACCTCTGAGACTCTCTTCCTGCTGCATTAGAAAGGAAATTGGCAGCTTCTAAGTTTCCATGGATGTCGTGGGGTAGGGTTTAGGTCATAATTCCCCGTCCTCCTCATCTTCACAACCCCTCCCCTCCTCTCCCAAAATCCTATCTTGGGTCCCCTCTGATTTGACCAGTCCAGACTCTCTCATATCTATTCTCTCCTCCTCTTCCCTTCTCTTTCCTCCCTCATTTCCTCCACAGCTATGTAAGCCCTCTAATTTCTTGGGCAGAAGCTCATTAGAGCCCAATAGGCGGTTAGAGCGCACCAATCTAATGTTTATCTTCTAGCCTCCTCCATCGCCTTTTTTTTTTTTAGTAATTTACTACTGGAACGAAGAGGTGAGGATAGACAAACGGTGATGGAGAGGGAGAGAAGGAGATCAAGAGAAGTCTAGAGGAGGTGCTGTTTTTCATTTTCGGAGAGAGGTAGTAACTTGGTTCTCTAGTCCTATAGGTTTAATCGGTTTCAATTTTTCCTTCCTCTTAGTAGAAGCTAGGATTTGAGATTTGCCGATGCTTAATTTGCTTGATAATTAGTTGCAGTGTTGTTGATTTAGTCTCAAATTTTCTGTTCTGTGCCTCCGCATCATGTTGATTGGAAGCCACCAAGATTAGAGGTGATGAATAGGAAGAGACACAGAGAGTTTGACATACTTTAAAAGCACAAAGAATGTTTAGCCGAATGGAAATTCGAGTGAGATTAAAGCATGGCATAGATTGAAATTGTTGAATTAGAGAAATAAGGATAGCAGATTCAATTTTGAGTTCTTGAGTAAGGGTAATTTAATAGGAAGCCTTGGTTCTATTAAATTAACTGTCAATTATCATTATAGCATTCTCTATATTATTTTAGGGTCTGAGGCGCTACATTTTTCTTCTTAGAGAGAACTCAACTAAATGATCTACTCTTATAAGGCAAGTACATTTTTCCACTGTAAAATATCATATTTATGAAATTATTATTTGGTATATTTAATCAATCATTCCATTTAGCAAATATGTATATTCAAATATGTAGTAAAGAGAACACGTAAAAATAAGTAATATTAGTAGTCATATATGCATACATATATTTTGTATTACTATGTGTGTTTGTATATAACCACGTGATTACTAAGCCAGCAAAATAGAAATTGGCATTAATAATTTACCGTGGGTTCCTATCGGAATATAAACATGAGACATGAGTGATGCTAACTTTATGATCCCAAAAAATATGTTAGGTGACCCCTTTTTAGGACTTGACAAGAAAAACGAAGACCAAAGATGAGTGGTAAGAAAGAGAGAGAGAATTGATAGCGACAGATCCACTCTTATATCTAGAGAATAACAGGTGGCTCTCGCGATTTCGTGCAAAAATGCATGGTGGCTGTCAAAGATGCGAGATAGATGGGAAGACAGCCACCATGCAAGGATTAGAGAATGAAGTGAAGGATAGAGGTAGATGCGAGAATGTAAAGATTGGAGAAAAGCAAACCGGAGAGAAGTTGGAGAGGAAGAGTTCGATGGATATAAAGCTAGGGTTTAGGGTTCAAAGATGGGAGGAGAATGATGATGATGATGATGAAGGCCAGCAAGGCAACCAGAATTTGATAGCTAGGGAATGAAAACATAATTCCAAAATTGAACCGTCTCTTTACAGGAATCTATTTCTAGAAATTCTATTAGAGATTCATGATCTTCGCACTTCTCATGATATTTGGGAGGTTGTTGCTCATCCATTTGTAGATCTATGTGCCACCAAGGAAATTGGGCTTAAGTTGGATTTTCAAAATGCAAAGATGAAATATGATCAATTTGTGATGGATTATTTAGCCCCTTAAAAAAATTGATGATTCTCTTGCAATAACTTGATGTCTTATTTCTAATAAAGATCTTGTTCTTCAAGTGTTGAATGGTTTGCCTTTGAAATATGATGCTTTTGTCACTATGGCTACTCATAGATCCATGCATCTTAGTTTTACGAATCTTCTGCTCATTTCTTGATTTAAAAACAATGGATTTATTAAAGTCGTTGTTTTAAAATTGATCACAGTGGTCATGTAGCTTTTATTTCACCCATATCAAGTTTGTCCAACAAGAATATTAATAGAAATAGTGAATCCAGTGGCTAGCATTTCTACAGTCGCGCTCAACGTCAAAGTGGTGGTCGTTCAACTCACCAAAATAGCAATAATCATGGGTTTGACTGATTTCGTCAATATGATCAGCCATTATCGTAGGGAAGTTGTTGAAACGAGCATCCACATTTTGTTCTCCCATTCAATCAACATGGAATCCTTGGTTCTTGACCATTGCTACTTTGTCATATCTGTAATACTGGTGGCCACTCTACTCTCCAATGCAATCAATAATTCCTATGCCTATACAATGTCCGACGTAGTAAATTCTCTATCAGTTTTATCTGTCATAGAACTATCTAATGATAATTGGTTTCTTGATAGTGGGGCCTCAACACACATGACTGGCAATTGGGTAGTCTTCTAGACTCAAAACCCTTTTACAATTTTACAAAAGTTTTAATAGGTGATGGCAAACTATTATCAATCAAGCATATTGGCAATACCAATATAAAAATGTTTCAATCTAGTGGTAGAGAAGAATATGCAAGCAGAGATTTTAAAATTTATTTATTGGACAACAAAAATTTTCATAATCTTTGGTGTCCTAATACTCCGTTAAATGGATTACTAGAGGGGAAACATTGACATTTAAAAGAGATGACATGCGCCTTACTTATCTGTGCACACATGCCTACAACATATTAGTCAGATGCCTTCTTGACTTTAGTTTATATAATTAGTCACTTGCCACTTTTGTGTTAGGTTGTTCTTCTCCATTTCTACAGTTATTTGAATTTTCTCTTCATACTCCATTTTTTGTGTGTTTGGATGTGCATGTTATCATTATATGTCTACCCGTGTCACACATAAATTAGGTCCTCATTTCATAAATTAAAATGTGCTTTTACTGGTTATGCTTTGAATTATAAAGGGTATTGTTGCTTGGACCTTTATATGAACAAGGTTTATACAAGTTGTCCTATTCGTTTTGATGAACTTAATTTCCTTGTTTGCTAATTTTCTAACTCAGTGCAATGCCTCCCTCAAGATCAATCGAGCTCATTGTCTCCAATTACCGTGCCTCTACCTCCATTTCTATCATTAGCTATGCTTAAGGTCATTTGCATGCTTCCAAATTGAATTGTCACTTTCTCCCACACGAGCCACCTTAGCGACCTCCTTTTGCATTTTACCATTTAATGCCTCATGTCGTATATCAACCAACTAAATTTTAACCCCAGAGACCTACATGCCATCTCCACCAATAATTACATCCTCTACATCTCCATGCGCCATCTCTACCTCTTCACCTATTCCCAATGTCATGTCTCCATTATCATCCTCATCCACTATCGTTCCTATTACCTCACCAATTAATTCAACCTCTTCTCCTCCTCCTCCTATTACACGTCGTCCCATGATCATTAGGTCTAAATTTATTATCTTCAAATCTCGATATATTTTGAATTTATCTAGTATTAAAGTGGATATTCCAACAGGCTATTCAAAAGTTATTCATGATCCCTATTGGAAGGCGGCCATGGAAATTGAATTTAATGCCTCGATTACAAACAACACTTGGGATCTTGTCCTGCTTGATCCTGCTAAAAATTTGGTTGGTTGTAAATGGGTTTTCTAGGTAAAGAAGAGATATAATAGCACAATTGAGTGCTTCAAAGCTTGTCCTATTGCTCAAGGATTTAAAGAAATTGGTTAGACTATGATGAAACATTTAGTCCAATAGTGAAGCCTGTCAATATTCATGCTTTGTTGTCAATTGTTTTATCAAGTGACTAGACGATTTGGCAATTGTATTTGAAGAATGCTTTTCTTCATGGGATTTTAAATGAGGAAGTTTATATGAAGCAACCCGCGAGCTTCTTACATCCCAACTTCCCCAATTATGTTTGCCAACTGAAAAATGTGATATATGGACTTAAGCAAGCTCCCCATGCTTGGTTTTCTCATTTTGGTGGTTTTTAATGTTCTATTGGCTTTATTGCTAATAGAGCTAATCATTCACTATTCACTTATCAATGAGCTAATCACATTGTTTTCTTATTATTATATGTTGATGATATTATTATTACTAGCAACACTCCTACTCTATGATAGTATGTTATTTCTTGTATTCTAAGTTTGCCAAGAAAGATCTAGGTCCGTTGCATTACTTTCTTAGAGTTGAAGCAAGATGTCAAGCTCATGGTATTCATTTGTTGCAGTTAAAATACATTTTTGAGATTCTACTATACTTTGACCTTGACCAGGTCAAATTGGTTTCAACGCCACTTGCTTCTTGATTAATGCTATCAACAGAGGATAGATAGCTCCTAGTAGACTTCACTATGTATAGGTAGATGGTTGGTGTGCTTCTGTACATTACCATGACTAGCTCGGATATCTCATTCGTTGTAAGTATTGTTAGTCAGTATGTGCACCAACCTCAAGTCCCACATCTTTAGGCTGTGAAAAGAATTTTTCATTACTTGGCCTAGACACCAACACATGGCCTTCTTCTTAAGAAATCAATTCCATTCTTTATTGCATATACAGATGCTGATTGGGCCACCTATACTAATATGCGATGCTTACTTCTAGCTACTATGTTTTTCTTGGGCATTTTCTCATTACGTGGCATGTTAAGAAGCAACCCACAGTGGCTCACTCTAGCACCAAAGTGGAGTATCATTCTGTTGCTCTTTATGTTGTTGAGATAATTTGGATTTGTCGCTTGTTATGGGAGCTGGGTGTTACTCTTACTGTGCTTCCAATAGTATTTTGTGACAACATTTCTACAACTTACTGTTAAGACTAATGCTCTAAACCCAATCACAATTTATGTAAGTTTATTCATGAAATAAAATTAAGACATTATTATTTATCATATGCTACTATATTTTATGATAAAACCCATAAACTATAATAAATATTTTAAAGTCATGATGAGATCATGCCAATGAGACTTAAAATCCACAAGTTTTAATTTAAAATGTTCATAGTTATAGGATCACTAAACAGGAGATCAGTGGTATGGTAAGACTAATACACTTGTTACATACTCTAAGATAAACGGTAACTAATCTCATAGTTACTTGTGAAGAGTCACTAATGTAAGAGTGTAGGTACTCATTATGGAATGAGTTTACTGAATCGATCCACTTAAAGGATTCACCTAATAGATCTTTAAGTAAATGTCAATAGGTTATTCCTTAGGTGATAGTAGGTGTAAATGGTCTTTAGACTTGAGATTACCATAGCATCTTATAAGAGTTAAGTTGTATTTTAGTTTATTCCTTTACATAGTTCTTTGAACCACGAGTAGGATATTCTAGACCCAACAAGACTTTTATGGAGACGATGTGTAATCAATAAAGGATCGGTTACTTCTCATGAGAGGAGAGACTGTCTTATGTATTCTATTAAGTATTGACTCAGAAAATCTCTGGCCAGAGTAGGATAAAATATCAGAAAGCAGTTTTCGGTATTTCATTATTGAGTTAATTACTAGAGAATTGATATGCATATGGATAAGAAGTAGTTATTGGAATTTGATAAATCCCTTGATCTATCTAGGACATTATATAACTGAAGGATTGAATTACATGAAAACTAATCACCAAAGGGTGTTTGATTCTTTGATTAAAATCTTCATTATCCACGTGGTTATGATATGTTGCTAGACGTTAATCTTGACTTGTGAATTTAATTGATTAAGAGTTAATCGATGATCTTATTAAAAGGTTTAATAAGATAAATTAATTCAATACCGGCTTAGTGTGGAGCCCAATGGGTCACACACAATACAAGTTATTTCTCATAATCGAAATTTAATTGATTAAATTTTGTGTAGGGCAATTAATTCCAATAGCACATAATTGCCCATATTGGTTACATGCTTTATTAGATAAGAATGTTTCGGAATTAACTGTAAAATTAAATTTATAGAATTTTAATTATACCATTAATTATATATGCATGCTAAATTATTGAATGAGATTCGATTAAATAAATACATGTCTATATGTATGTACATGAGTAGTACATGTCATGTAGATCAACGGTTGGTTTATTCTCAATGGCATAATATTGAAAATGGCGTAACGTATGCCAATTGTGAAAAAGCACATTTTGAGCTGATTTGGTGTGGGGTACATCTCTTCAGTGAAAGAAGGGCACATCTCTTCGGTGAAAGAGGGGCACATCTCTTCGGTGAAAGAGGGGCCCATCTCTTCGGTGAAAGAGGGGCGCGTCTCTTCGGTGAAATAGGGGCGCGTCTCTTCGGTGAAAGAAGGGCGCGTCTCTTCGGTGAAAGAAGGGCGCGTTTCTTCGGTGAAGGAGGGACACCTCTCTTCGGTGAAAGAATTCTAAAAGGTGAAAATGTTTCACCCACCAAGCAGGATGAAAGTCCCCTTTAGTGTTCTATACATAGAAAAAACTGAAGGGCATCAAGTGTGTGCGAGTCCAACGAGGAGAAAAGAATTTTGCCGTTTGAGAGACGAAAATAATGCTATCCAAAATACCATATCCGAGAGTGATTGAAGAAAATATGTTCTACTAAGTGTTGTAAACAAGCCTTTAAATTCGAAACTAAAAAGGCGACCGATTGTTGGGAACAATTTCCAACGCTTATGAGAAAAACTTGGTGTGGATACCGTGAAAGGCGTACACGTGAGCGTCTAGTCAGAGGATCGGCTCTTGAAGCCATTCGTGAAGGCATTGTGGGATATAATCGAATTGAGGATTCAAACACAAGCACTGATTCGGAGTCTTTGTAGGTATGTATATTTTCTACTTGTTTCCTCGTATTTGAATTTCACATTACATGAAAGGGATACCAAGTTCCAGAATATAATTTAATTGGAATTAAAATGCACGCTTCCGCCGCGTGTGGATTCCCAACACTTACTTCTCTACAAGTCCTATTTTTCATGCTCGCACAAAAGTATGTTGAGCTTGATTTTCACTTTGTACGAGAACAAGTGGCATCCGGCGTACTTCATGTTCGATACATTCCCCTAATTGATCAATTGGTTGACATCTTTATAAAGGGACTATCTAGCCAACGTCATGCTTTTCTTCACGGCAGTCTATTTGTGGTTAGCCCACCCCACTTTAGATTGAAGGGGGTATTAGATGTTTTTAAGAATTGGGTTGTTACCAATTTTGATTTCGATATTGATTCTATTGCTTTCTTGATTTATATTTAGAATATTCTTGTAATTTTTCTTAGTTCATTCATCATATAAATAGTTTTGTGAACCCAATTCGGGTCAAGTAAGTCACAAATTCATATCGTGTTTGTCTCTTAATTTGCTTGCTATTAATTAGTACTATGTGCCTTTTGTATTATTTGTTGGTTGGGTTCAGCATTGAAGACTGTAAAAACTTCAAAATTTTTTGGGTCGATACCAATTGCTTCATTAATGTTCTCAATCTACATGGATTTTGGACTTTGAGTGTTCCATTTGGAGTAGAAGAAAGTGTGTTGAGCTGTGTTTAGAAACTACCATATTGCACTAGTTGTTTATATGGAGAGGTTCAATATTTTCTTAGCAGTGGATGAGGTTTCTCTTTTGTTCTTTGTTTAAAAAGGGGAGGCTTTGCCTATTTCTAGTCGATCTGCTCATATGCTTCTATCTCAGAAGATGATGCTTGCTTGATAGCAAATTTACAAGGAAAATTGTAAATTATCTTCTCGCTTTCTTTTTTTTGTTAATATTGAAATTTTTAGTTGTAAAAACATTTCCCCCTTTTAATGCTCCCGTCATTGAGGGGAAGCCTTAGACCCATAAAAATTATGCACAACCCAAAAAAAACATATTTAGTCTAAGATTTTTGAGTTAGTTATAATTTTGAACCGTGTCAACATAATATGAAAATTTTCAAAAGAAACTTTTTATTTGTTATATAATTAGGGTAATGATACATTAATTCGCCAGTTCTCTTTATGAGGCACAAATGGTAGAATCTATCCTGGAAGCAAAACTATTAAAACTGCGCGAAAGCATCAACAAGGGCTTATGTACAAAGAATAGGCAAAACTTTATGGGAATTTCCGGTTAGCACAAAGCACAAAAATTTATTTTAAAAAGATAATTAAAACAAAAAATGAATAATATGTTAAAAATAATTATGTTGTAAAAATTATGATAAAAATTGAATCAATTAGTCAATTATATTAAGTACAGAATTATTTATATACTTTTTTCTGAAATTAATAATTGCACTTATAATAAGCGGGATTAAGCCTAAGACAATTGTGCTCGACCTACGTAATTTGGGTCAACATAGCGGGGCTCGGAAATACATGGGCTAGTCCGAATTGCCAAGTGTTGAAATGGGGATTTAATAAGAACATTTGAAAATTTACTTATAAAAACAGTAATTATTTATATTAACAAAAAAAAAATCAGTATGGCAACTTAGGCTATACCATTACACATCGCCAAAAAAGTTATCAAACATGCGAGCTATAAAATGTTTTTCATTTTTTTAAATTATTAAATATAAATTAAAATCACAAATAAAATACTTATTAAGCAAAAAAATAAAAAAAAATTAACATAGGATGACTAAAGCACCCCTTAATAAATGGTAAAATTATTAAACAAATCACCATATAAACATCGCCATACAGTAATAATCATATGAGATATATTCTACTGCAAAAGGGTGATCAGACCAATTTTGAAGGAGCTTGTGTAAATTTTCTGGATCTATCTTTGCTGGTCTGTGCTTCACGTGACTTTTTATTTTCCATTATTCAAGAAAAAAATTGGTATTTTACTTGGCTTTTATTGATCGGTCGATACATCCACGTTTGTTCGTTCATGACTTCGTACCTGACGCTAGGAGAAGGGTTAAAATGAAAAAGCACAAAATTATGGGTGTAAAATTGAAACTATTGGAAATATTGGGGTAGGAAATGCAAAATTCTCATTTCTGCAACAGCTGCAATCTTTAGTCTTTACGGAATCTCAGGTAGTGCCCGGAGTCGGAGGAAGTAACGAACAAAGCAGAGAGAGCGGCAGAGAAAAAGTAGGAGGAGAGTCATGGAGGCACCATCATCGCCGGGAACGGAAGCGGTGGAGCTGAGGGATTGCTTGGAGGAGCTGTTGAAGTTCACTCTGCAGTCTCATGTTAGTCAGACGTTAGGTCTCGACTTCGACCTCGGCCTCTCCACTGACTACTGCTCCGCTCTCCTCGAAGTAGACGGAAACGATCTCAACTCCTCCTCTTCTCCTTCCTCTGGTAAAAAAAAAAAAAAACTTCATAATTGGCAGCCCAGTTCATCTTTTCGTTTTCCGATTGTCTCCCACTGGAATTTGACGAAAAACTGGTCAAGAAATTGCTTCCGGGCGGTCTTCCGTTATCGTAAAGTAGTCCCTGCGAAGGAAGGACTGTTCTTAAAGGTCTGTAGGAATTCCTAATTTGAATTATAGGGTCTTTTTTGGTCTTCAGTCACTTGGATGGAATTGTTAGCACTGAGAGTGCTTACAGATGGCAACTTCGATTCGATTTCAGATCTAATTGATACTTATTTTGTCTGCTTCCATCTCATGTGTGGCTTTTCATCGAGAGGATTGAGTGATCAAACCTGAGAATACTTCCGTGCTACTTGTCAAGTAGTAGTGATTTTGCAATTTTTCATTCTTTTTTGAATGATACTATTCAATATCTCTGTACCAAAATAAAAAAAATTGTGTTTTATGCTTACTATATAAATAAAAATGTGCTTGCTTCATTTTTAGTATGGTAATATGTTTGATGTCAGGTAAATTTTGGTAAATGAGATTTTTTTAATTGCATTTGAGGTTCGATTTATTGAATTGATTATGTTTTGGAACATGCAGGACCTTTTCTAGGCGTCCCACCTTATCCTCTATACAGACGTTTTGCTATGGCTTTATGCGAAACCATATGTTCTGGAATGTTATGCAAGAACGATGAGAAAACCACATTATTAGATGTTGAGAAGCACCCTATAAATCAGAATGGAAAGTTAGAAGAATTGATTCGGCAAAGAGGAACTGAACTGCTCAAGGTATGAGCTTGTCAGTTTTCTCCAATAAATTTGTGTCTCTGTTCCATACTTAAGAAAAATTAAGAAAGATTAAGTGGGAGATTGGAACCTAGCTTACTACTGTAACTTTTCTTGTGTGTTTCTACAGATTTTGAAGAACATAAATTTTCAAATACATGTCCAAGAACCTTTCTTTACACAACTAAAAGGTAGAGTCATTGTGTTAGTCTTAAGGCACGTGATTTGTATTATTGTTCAATGTGCTTTTCATATGTCTCGATTTTGGCATGGAATTTCCTCATAATACAAAATTACATCAATATTGGTTGTTTATTTTCATAATATGGTTTAGATTCCCTTGCCTTTTGGTTCAAATATGTTTAGTAATTTTGCAACATATCATATTTCTGGCCATATATTATGGTTCTCTCCCCTATGAACTTAGTTGTGTATGTGAAATCAATGTGCTGGCATAATCTTTTCTTTTTTATTTAAATCATATATTATATAAACTTCCAGTTATGATGCCATTTACAGATGGGCTGAAGACTGTTGAAGGAAGATGTGCTACGGGTGATTATAATAAGTGTGTTTTTTAGTCATATACACGAGCATTTTTATTTCCCATCTATGTTGTTTTTCAAACATGAAAATCTGATCTCTTAATGCTCTCACTATGTATTTATTTCAATAGCTTAAAGCACATTTTAATTGTCCAAAATGCAATGTTAGAACCAATGAATGAAGAAACCATGATACAAGGAAATGAAACAAACTAATTTTTCTATGAGCAGAGTTCTTTTGCCTTAACAATTAACCTAAAGTTCTTCCCTTCAACTTAGCTAAGCTAGAGCAGACTTAATTGATAACAAGTATGAACAAATCACAAATAACTTGGATCTTTTGTAGATTTATCTTTAGAAATTTCAACTATGTTCTTGTTCAGCCTGACTTGGGCGTTTCTGGAAAGTAATATTTTAATGGACTTAAGAAAGGTTATCGGAAGACTAGATGTCAGTTACCTGAGCTAAGTCAGTTTTGGTTGCTGAATTTTTCCAATTTCAATTGTCTTTAGGATTCAGGTTGATATGGCATCTTTTCCAATTGTATTATTGAGGAATGTTTTCTGGATAGGTCACTCAAAAATTTTTGTCCTCAGTATTGGTACAGGTGCCTTTGTTCTTGTCAACCAGTGTTTAGTCCTTGAGGTTCAGGTGATGATTTGTTATATAAATGATCCCAACTTTATTTTTTTGCTATCTATATATCTAACTCTCTCTTTATAGGATGTTCGTAAATATTCTTCATTTTTGGAAATGTTGGAAGCAGAAGGTCTGAGTAAAGTCCTTCCTGGAGTTAATTCTGTTGAAGAAGGTATTTTCTTCAACTTTGGCTCTGCACAGGAAGTGATAATTTCATAGTGAAAATTTTTTTCTTTTGGTATTTTAGTTGGCAGCAGTTTAGTTCAGCAGTTTGAGTGAAATGAGAACTAGAGAATTTCAAGGTTGACGCTAGTTGTACTGAAAAGTGGAAAATGAAAGATTCAAAAACATATACTTGGATTATGTCTGGGACTCTAAAATCCTCCATGAATATGCTCTTTCTGTTTTATGAGATCCATCCATTGATAGTGAGTTGATGCTTCTTCTAGGAGTGCAAATCTACAGAAGGTTCTACACGGAAGAGAAGGAGAGGAGAAATGGCGTCCTTGCTGTTGATGTACTGAGATCATTTCCTCAGCCTTACATTTCTTTATCTCGGATATTGTCTGTAAGTATAGACGAGTCTGATGTTTTATTTATTACATACCATAATTTTGATATACCACCGTTTAGATTCATCCTAGATCTTGATCATGAAACATTTTCATGCAGGACCTGGGTTATAGTGGTGTTCAGAGCCTTCTTGGCCTCGTTCATACTGCAGGAACAATCTCTGACTCGCTTCCTCCACCAAGATCTGCTCTTCGCTCTGCATTTCAGCTACCTTATAGCCCAAATGTAAAATGATAATTATCATGCATGCTTATGTGCAAAAGATCTTCACATACCCTGTTAAAAGCTGTTTATATGTTGTTTAATCGAGTTTCAGACATTCATGAATCTTAATATAAAAGCTCACAGTTGATGTCAAGCTGTGCTATTTTATTTCTAGTCCATGGTTCTACTGCAGCTCTTGTTTTGACTAGCTTCTATATGTTCCAAGAGGACATGGTAAATTAAATGTTTATTCTTTGCTAGAACGCCCCCAAGAATTCAAAACTGGGGCATTTTTTGAGGCATGACGACAAGGTCCAATGATGTAATAAATTGTAATGTTGCCAGCTTTGAAGTGATGAATTTGTAATATAACCTGGATCATAAATTAGTAAGAAAGACACTTCCAATATTTGATTGGTGTTATGCGAGTAACCAGATGCATTAGTGGAATTATTAAACTTCTGTTTTTGACTTTGTCCTTTTCTGGCATGAGGTAAAAGGTAATGCCTTGACTGATGGGGCCAGGGCTTTGGCCAAGCATTTCAGTAGGAGCAGCATCAGACACTGGGGCAGTTTTGATGGCAACGGTAAGTGCCCAATAGATGTTCCATGTCAGTCTGTTCAAACTGACTTTGGTTATCTTTGTAGTGAAATAATCCATTTCCTTGAGCTAGAATGATCCTGTTCGCTTTTAATGTTTTCTTCATATCATTTCAACTACACTTCTTCTGAATCCAACTTTTTTCCATTAGCCTTCTAATGCTTAATCAAAATCTCATATTTTTTTGACTACTTCTATCACATCTGTACATGAGACTGCCAAAAAACTTTCACAGTTTTCAGTGTATCATGCATGCATCATGCTTTCTAGACAAATAATGGAATATACGGAATTGCCCTATAAAGTGCAATTTTTTTCATAAGGCAGTTTCCTTCCATTCCCTCTACACCTCTTTTTATAGGAGGCTTTAAGAAATCCTCGATGAAATACTCAAATTTCTTAGCATGCTATTGATGACATAGGATGGAGTCCTCACTGATTATCTCTTTCTTCTTTTTACTCTTTAATTTTTAAATTATCCTCGTGTCCTCAGATTTCAATAAAAATAAGGTCGCAATGGACATCATCAACCTCTTGATTTCATCCTGCTGCTGGTTGAACTTGCATGTTGTTCCACCTCATGGAGTTGTATTCGAAATAAGGGATGCTAAAGGTTATGGTGCAAGGTGGTCTAGAGATGGCTCCAAGGTAAATATAGATCGTAGTATTGCAAAATATTAATAATTGGACCATCAAACATTTATGAAACCAGTATGCCTGAAAGCATCGTACATATCTCAAATGTAATGTTTGCCAGATAGGAACCTGAAGGGGATCAAATGGAAAATATTTCAAGCATACAAATTGTTACTGCTTTTTGTTATGCAGAATATTTTTCATGGATAAACTCATAAATCTATTTGCTTTCCTCCTCGTTGATTTATGATATCCATCTTGCCATGAATGTTCTTTTTGTCTTTACGAGTGGAGGAGATCAAAGAGAAAAAGCAAATCTGGTTGAGATAGACATTTTTCTGGTATCAGCAGATCAATTTTTTGGGTGTGCTCCTGTTTGTATCGATCAGCCAGTGATTGATACACGATAGCTTCCATTATTTAAGAAAAAACATAATAAAGATTCTTTTTGATCTTATAACTGACACTTCTGCTGGTGAACTGTTTCAGTTATCTGTAAATGCAAATCAGCACGTTGTTTTTTACCGAAGCAAGAAGCAGAGTCGCATATTTCATTGATGATGACATTTTCCAAGTACAACAGTGATTTTTCCTTGATTTTAGAAATGAAAGCTGATAAACTGAAACTCTTTCGCCTAGTTACTGCACCTGAACTGACTGATTTTCTGGAATCTGAAATGTGGGAAGTTTATAGTATCCTCGGGTTTTTATGGAAAGGGAGCTCTGGCTCGTCGTTACTGTTGTTTGAATCATTTGACTTGTCTAACCACTGCACGTGCATTTCAGTTCATCGGATTTCTCGAGCCTTATATGAAGGACGGCCACCTAAGAAGATGGAGACACTGAGTTTGATCAGATGAAATCGTCATTGCCCAGAAATTTGTCATTATGCTTTGTGATTCTGAGAGTCCTTTGTTGTCTGATGATACCGGTAAGTACAGATAAGATTGCAACAGTTGACAAATTCGGTTAGTATATTTTTTATTTTTCCTTTGCTCCAAGTAGTATGTCACTGCTGTCAAAATTTGGCACAGCGAGGGCATATGACACGAATAAACCATGTCTAAACTGAGGTTTTCGAGGGGCTGCATGAGATGTTGGATCATACTGGTATGACCTGATAGATAAAAATCATGCAGGCTTGAAAAGGATGTTATTAATTTTTATAATAAAAAGAAAATTATGTAAAAAATTAAAAAAATTAATGATTTATATGTGAGTAATTATATTTTAGTTGTTATTTTAGTTTTTTAAATTAATAGTAAAATTAAGATTAATTGGTTGATTATATTATAAAAAATTTATTTTAAGATATGAAATTATTTAAACTTTTAAAAAAAAATTATGTGTACAAAATATTCTTGCTCAGTTGGGATTTTTTAGCTTGCGCGATATTCGTGCATGTTAGCATAGTTCAAATTTGTCAAGTGTACTTTTTTTTTGTTTCAATGAGGCAATTAATTTGTCAAGTGTATTTGTTAGTTAATTGTAGCGATATAATCATATTTTTAAAAATTGGACTAGACCAGTTCAAATGGAAACTGGCACTTA
>CXYZ01012157.1:2356585-2377786 GCA_900006705.1 Sonneratia caseolaris
TGGGAAGCATTTTCCAATTTGACACGAACCTTTTTTTTGGTTGATTTTGGTCCTCAATATTTTAGGATTTGTTTAGATATGATCCTGCCTATTATATTTAACGTTCAACATGTTGATATGACCATATTTAATAGTAAAAAATAACTTTCTCCATTAAAATATTTATAAAGCAATAAAGAAAATAACAAATAATTTACAAAATCGGCAATGTCTAATAACTTGGACGGAGGCAGTAGTGGTCGAAGCTCAGCACCCATTACCCCCAATTTCATTGGAACAAACATTCATAAGCGATCGGGCAATTGTTTTCTTCTTTAATAATTGTATAAATTATTTCAGTGAAGAAAATAATTTTTTATAATTAAAAATAAATATAATTAGCATGACCATATGTAAATAAATCTTAAAAGGTTGAGGGGCAAAATCAACCCTTCGCCCTTTAAGAACCGATCCGAATGGTTCAACTGTTTTTTCATCCGGTTTAACCGGTTCGATTTTTTGGGTTCTTTAATATCCCAGACCGGTTGTGTGGCTGATGTCCCTCTATGTGTGTGTGAGTGTAAATTTTCTGATTTTCCAAGGGCAAAAACGAGAAGCTGTAGGGTATTCTCTAGGGTTTCTCTCCTTCATATATACGAGACGTTCTACCCGAGCTCGGGAGTTCGGCGGCAGCTTCTCGGTACGCAGAGCGTTATCAACTGTCTCGAGCTTCTCTGTTTAATTTCTCACGTACAGGATGGTAATGCTATTTCTTCTCCACAGCATGTCTTGATTCTGTCTGTGGTTAGACGTCTTTTTCGGGGTTGATTCGCTCTAATTCTGCTAAGAAGTAATCGGAATTTGTTTTTTGTGCTGAAATTTATATGTGGAGACCAGAAGAGGACTTTTTTATTTGTGTTATTAGTTCGATTTATGCGATTCGGATTCTTACGTTGTTCAATTGAGCGTTTTTGTTCGTTCTCTGATAGTTGTATTGTGTGAGATTGTTCAGCAATGATCAATGAAATCAAACATTTGAAAAGGGCTTGAATAGATAAAAAAGAATGATGGTATGGGGGAGGCAAAAAGGTTGATTCTTGTGCTTTAATGGCTGCTCATTAAGTCACGTTCCTTTTGGGATGTATATGAACTATGTTGAACCGGAAATTGAATGAGATTTTTCAGAATATACTCTACTTGGAAATAATCTATTCTATCTTCATCTAAATTGAATGCTGGGAAAGTGGCATTCTGGTGTGGTGAATTGCTGATAAAAACACCAAGTAATGGCAATCATGTTGAACTGAATTTGATTCTGCCAATTTAGATGATCCTAGATGGGTTTGGAGCCATAACTGGGAATCCTGATAAAGAACAATTGATGCAAGAGATTTATTTAGCAAAGTATGACATGTGATGGTGTGAAAGTATTCTTCAAGGATTACCATTGGATTACACGAGTTGGTTGCAGCTCATTATAATCTCATGAAGTTGTTACACTATGTTCCTTGCAGCCGAAGCAAATTCATGAGATCAAGGATTTCCTTCTCACTGCCAGGAGGAAAGATGCACGGTTTGTGAAGATCAGGAAGGGCAAAGATGTAGTCAAGTTTAAGGTTCGGTGCTCCAAGTACCTCTACACGCTATGCATCTTTGACTTAGAGAAGGCCAACAAATTGAAGCAGTCACTTCCTCCAGGTTTGTGAATATCTAAGAAACTTGATATTGTTGAATAGCAGTACTTCTTGAATATCTGTCCAAGGGAGATCAACTGTTATGATTGGTGTATTCAATGTTGTAACGGATGGCATAGCTCATGCATTGTATTTTTAAGAGTCGAACACTCTGAGATTATGAGTGCCTTCATCAAAAGTTGGAGTTATCATGTGATTTGAACTTTCATATATATATATATATATATTATATGTATCTGCGTGTGTGTGTGTTCATGGATTCTATGCGACCTTTGTGAAATTTCTCTTGCTTTATATTGTTCCATTGACCTTTAAGTTTATTCCCCATGCAGGTCTAACTGTCCATGATCTATAAATAAAAGGAGCTGGGATGGACGTCTATTTTGAACTTAGCTGAATTAATTCCTACTAAGTAATTGAGCGGAATGCTGCTGTTAGAACTTTTGGAAGTGTTCTCTCTTTGAGTTTGAATCTGGAGATTGTACTGGCTGTGGTTTTTATTGTTGTGGATTATGTCAGTTGTATTTGAAGATTGATGGGTATGTTCAATGGAGATCTGGAAGAAACGTTTGTTCTATGAAAACCTTAGCAAATTTGCATAAGATTAAATCGCAGAAAACGCCCCTGCAAGTTTGCTCCCTCAACGGCCATTTGATGAAAGATGCTGTCCATACTGACTGCACCAGAGCTAAACTTGAGGGGTGGGCTGTCGCTATTCATCACAGGTGTTTTTACTATGGATCGATCTAGAATATTGTTAATAGATTATCTTGGCTAGTTGTATTAGTAGAGCTACTTGCTATATTTCGTTAGCTGGGGCACTTGATGTGTGACTGTCTTTCCCTTTACCAGAAGTTCAGGGGTGTTGTTTCAGTTGTGAACTTCACCATGGCTTCCCTGATATTTGCTTAACTCCGTATTTGATTTCATTTTGCATGAAAATGATTTGCCAAAGGGATGGGAAAAATCGTCTCACGTATAACGACATGAATTAAAGTAATTAGTGAAAGTTATTGT
The DNA here is from genome assembly GCA_900006705.1 of Sonneratia caseolaris. Lineage (NCBI taxonomy): Eukaryota > Viridiplantae > Streptophyta > Magnoliopsida > Myrtales > Lythraceae > Sonneratia > Sonneratia caseolaris. The sequence continues at coordinate 2,359,276 of CXYZ01012157.1, forward strand.
AAGTTTTATGTTATAATTTTCCCAATGACTCATGCTGACAAGAAATTGGGTGATTGCTCGTTTTGGTGAAAACTTGAAAATTTTGTATTACTTTATAACGTATCGTATTAAAAGGATTTGGTGTGAAAGGGATTTTTTAAATGAGTATTTGATGTTTTTTTTAGTGAACATATAAATATATAATCTTATCAATTTTGGAATGATTCTGTCGCTTGGATTCCATTTCTCGGATTTGGTTACTACCCATATCTTGATGGTCGGTCTAAAACTTCCGAACTTCCAAAAACAAAATAATACTCACAGAATTTTGAAATATGATATATATAGAGCTCTAGAGAGAGGGAGAGATCAGCATCCCAAAATTTGCCCTCGAAATGATGTGTTGCTTCCAACTCTATAGATAAAATCCTTGATACGAGACAAAATCGAGGACGGTAGGGGCTTGGGGGCTCGATTTTGGCAATCACCACTCCAGAACGCAGTTTCTAGCGACAACATGGACCTCCCTCGATCTTTGTGCCAACTACTAGACCAGTCAAAAACTGGCCCGGCCTGGGCATGGCACCAAACAACCATGCCTGGGCCAGGGCTTTGGTTCGCTTAAGTTTGAAAATAAAATTTATAATAAAAAAGAAAAATATAAAAATTTTCAAAAAATGATTAATTTTATATAAATAATTATATTTAATAGTTATTTTAATATATATCAAATTAATAGAATTTTTTATATAATCAGTTAATTATATTGTGGAACTAAATAATTTAAAATATGAAACATTCATACATGAGTCGACATTTTCAAATCACTCCATATGGTGGAAGACCCAAAAATATAATAGTGTATCTTGAATAGCACGACTCCCTCTTTCTTCTCTCCTTTTTCCTTACCATATTTGGTCTTTCCTTTTTTTTTTTTAATTTCTTCAATGAGATAATAACCTGAAAAGACACGAACTTTACGACCGTTCACATTTTTCTTATGAACCTTTGCCTCTAGACTGAAAGTGCATGAATCTTAGATGTTATATTACATAATACGTCATCGTTCCTCAGTCATAAGGAGCAAGTTAGCATACCATGCGTGCACGTCAAATGTGATATAACAACTTAAGTTCATATATTTTTAGTTCGAGAAAAAAAAGTTCATATTAAAATTATAAATAATCTTAAAATCCTTACACTTTCAAACTGCAAACCTCTTATATCCATATATATATTTTAGCGCCCCTCAACTGGCATGTCAAGCAAGAGCGTAGTTTTAAAAACTGGAATGGGCGGGCCGGTTTGACCGGCTCGATCAAGAACATGCCACTCACTCGATCTGGTTCCTACAAAAAAATTCAATTGCACATTCAAAGAGAAAAACTTCAATTGGACCGGCCGGTTCTCGATCCGATCAGTGAACCTAATTGAACCCGTGAGAAAACCGGCCGACTTAAAATTAAAAAAAAACAAAAACCTATTATAATGTAACTATTTTATTTTACTAGATTTATATTTATATTTTATATTAAACTTTTGTTTAATATAATGGTTATATTAATAATTTTTGTTATAAATCATATTCAAATTATGATATTATGTAGCTTTATTAGTAATATTATATTATTAATATTATTTATTGAACATGCGGTTCAACTCATTGAATCCTTGGTCCAACTCATAAACTCATGAACTCATGCCAACACTGGTTCCCGACCCGGTCTAGTTTTAAAAACTATGAGCAAGAGTCTGTATGTTTCGTTCACTATGCTGATCAATCTTTCGGACTTTAAATTATATGCTCACACATGCAAATACTGGCTTTTGTTTTGGTGACATCGCATAGGGAAGCAATGACTGAAGATGTGCAACCCTTGCTAGCTGAGGTTCGGCAGAGTGGTCTACTCAAGGAAGTTAACTCACACTCAGGAAAGGATTGTGATGGTTGAATAAAGACAGATAACCACAAACCTAAATGTATATTGAATTCAGTTACCTCACACAAACATATATAGATATATATATATATATATATATGATGGATCTTGAATAGAAACTACTGAAGATTGAATCACATTATATAATGGTCATCACGACGTTATGTAATTCATGCACCATCCACATTCTTATAATACCTCATACAAATGAAATTGAAAGTCGTAAGGACTGTTGGGATTAATGCTCTAAACTCAATCACAATTGATGTAAGTTTATTCATGAAATAAAATCAATACATTATTATTCATCATATGCTACTATATTTTATAATAAAACTTATAAACTATGATAATGATTTTAAGGTCATGATGAGATCATGCCATTGAGACTTAAAATCCACAAGTTTTAGTTTAAAATGTTCATAGTTATAGAATCACTGAATAGGGGATTAGTGGTCTGGTAAGACTAGTACACTTGTTACATACTCTAAGGTAGAGAGTAACTGATCTCACAGTTATTTGTGAAGAGTCACTAATGTAAAAGTGTAGGTACTCATTATGGAATGAGTTTACTAAACTAATCCGCTTAAAGGATTAACCTAATGGATCTTTAAATAAATGTCAATAGGTTATTCCTTCGGTGATAGTAGGTGTAAATGATCCTTAAACTTGAGATTACCACAACATCTTGTAAGAGTTAAGTTGTGTTTTGGTTTATTCCTTTACATAGTTCTCTAAACCATGAGTAGGATATTTTGGACTCAACAAGACTCTTATGGAGATGGTGTATAATCAATAAAGGATCGATTACTTTTTATGAGAGGAGAAAATATTCTATGTATTCTATTAAGTATTGACTCAGAAAATCTCTTGCCAGAGTAGGATAAAATATCAGAAAGTAGTTTCCGGTATTTCATTGTTGAGTTAATTACTAGAGAATTGATATGCATATGGATAAGAATTAGGGTTTGACATTTTATCCATACCTTTATTTATCCGGGATATTGTATAACTGAAGGATTTAATTACATGAAAACTAATTACCAAAGGGTGTTCGATTCTTTGATTGAAATCTTCACTATTCAGGTGGTCATGATATGTTGCTAGACGTTAATATTGACTTGTGAACTTAATTGATTAAGAGTTAATCGATGGTATGATTAAAAGGTTTAATAAAATAAATTAATTCACTATCGGCTTAGTGTGGAGTCCAATGGGTCACACATAATACAAGTCATTTCTAGTAACCAAATTTAATTGGTTAAATTTTGTGTTGGGCAATTAATTCCGCTAGCACCGAATTGCCCATATCGGTTACGCGCTTTATTAGATAAGGTTGTTTCAGAATTAACTGTAAAATTAAATTTATAGAAATTTACTTATACTCTCGGTTATATACATATGCTAAATTATCAAATGAGATTCAATTAAATAAATACATGTCTATATGTATATACATGAGTAGTACATGTCATGTACATCAACGGTTGGTCTATTCTCAACGGCATAATATTGAAAATGGCATAATGTATGCAAATTGTGAAAAAGCACATCTTGAGCCGATTCAATGTGGGGCACATCTTTTCAGTGAAAGAAGGGCGTGTCTCTTCGATAAAAGAAGGGCACATCTTTTTGGTGAGAGAGGGGCATGTCTATTCGATGAAAGAGAGGCACATCTCTTCAGTGAACGAAGGGCGCGTCTCTTTGGTGAAGGAGGGACACCTCTCTTCTCTGAAAGAATTCTAAAAGGTGAAAACATTTCGCCCACCAAGCAAAACAAAAGCCCCCTTTCGTGTTCTATATATAGGAAAAACTAAAGGGCATCAAATGTGTGTGAGTCTAACGAGGAGAAAAGAATTTTGCCGTTTGAGAGAAGAAAATAGTGCTACCCAAAATACCATATCCGAAAGCGATTAAAGAAGACATTTTCTATTTAGTGCTGTAAACAAGCTTTTGAATCCAAAACTAAAAAGGCAACCGATTGTTGAGAACAGTTCCCAACGCTTACGAGAAAACCTTGGTGTGGATACCGTGGAGGGCGTACATGTGTGTGTTTAGTCAGAGGATCAACTCTTGAAGTCATTCGTGAAGGCGCTGTGGGACATCGCCGAATTGAGGATTCAAACACAATGACCGATTTGGAGTCTTTGTAGGTATGTATATTCTCTACTTGTTTCCTCGTATTTGAATTTCAAATTGCATCAAAGAAATACTGGGTTTGGGAATATAATTTAATTGAAATTGAAATGCACGCTTCTACCGCGTTTTGATTCCCAACAATGGTATCAGAGCAACCTTTGATAGTAGTTTGAAATTCTAGTGTTATTTATTGAAATAACGAATTACTCAATGTCTCATTTTGTTGTTATGAGGATTTCGATTTTGTAGATTACTACAAGAGTTGTGGTTATTGTGTATATATATAGATATGTGCATAATATATTTTATTTTTAATGAAATTAAAGATAAATTAGGAAACAGAGAAAATACCTGTAAATTAATTACAGGTTGAATATCTGTAATATTGTAGTACAATTGTTATGTTGTATTTTACATTCAGCATGCATGCATGAAATATATACGATATATGAATGATGGGTTTTTAGTGTATGATGATTTTAGTGATGCTCTGTGGCTCGGGTGTTTTTACGTTAGGAACGTCCATGATCATCCTTCTTCTTTTATATGCATTTTATTATTATACATATTTGATGTTTTATAATAATTGCATAAAGACCATCCGATAATATTAAGTTGAAATGACTACGGTATTAAGAATATCAATCATGCCTTCCATCATTATGAGATGTAAAGTGTGTCAGCAAATATGGTGGGTTTGTTGTGCACATACAAGGCCCGTCACATGAGTTGGCACAATTCTTCCTTATTAAAATATATAAGTTATATTATATTATATGCCTAAACAATTCTATCTTGTTGAGATATACTCAATGGTAGTTTCTTTTTCGTATATGATATATGAATGATGGGTTTTTAGTGTAAGATGATTTTAGTAACACCTTGTGACTTTGGTGTTTTTACGTTAGGAACATCCATAATTATCATTCTTCTTTTATATGCTTTTATTATTATGCATATTTGATATTTATGATAATAGCATAACGACCCTTCGATAATATTAAGTCGAAATGGCTACGATATTAAGAATATCAGTCATGCCTTCCATCATTACGAGATGTAGAGTGTGTTAGCAAATATGGTGGGTTTGTTGTGCACACACAAGGCCCGTCACATGAGTTGACACAATGCTTCCTCATTAAAATATATGAGATATATTATATCATATGTCTAAACAATTCTATCTTGTTGAGCTACAGTCAAGGGTAGTTTCTTTTTCGTATATGATATATGAATGATGGGTCTAATTTAATTAAGATTTTATGGTTTGTTGTGCACACACAAGACTATAGTAATCTTAGAGCCAAAATTAATGGAAGTTACATGAGATGTAATTGGTGAGAGTTACTTACCTGTGGACTTACTTAAGATTTGTCGTGTTACATGTGAAATCTAGGTAAGATAAGCTGGATTCCATAATCTCCACTAGGAGGCCCTCCAACGGGGTCTCCCATTTTCCATTTAGAGGGCAATGAGATTCGTCAAATTTAGTGGGAGACATGATTAGATAAGAAGTTCTTGATAATCATGCATCATATTTCATGAATAATTCCTCATGCATGTTGTTCTTTATTTGTAGATAAATCTGTCATCATGTCTATATCATTGTCACTTCGAAGCATATTAGATGCAAACAAACTCACTGGGCCGAACTATGTGGATTGGTTGAGAAATTTGAGGATTGTCCTCATTCAAGAGAGAGTCTCCTACGTCCTCGACTCTCCTAAACTTGCTTCTCCGATAGAGAATGCCACCGAGGAAGAAAAAGCCACTTATCAGAAGCGGCAAGATGATAGCACTCTTGTGCAATGCATCATGCTGGCATCTATGAGTAACAAGCTACAAAGATAACCTGAGAAAATGGATGCCAAGGCTATTCTTGTTCACCTCAAAGATTTGTATGGTGAATAGAGTAGGATTGCTAGAAATGAAATATCGAAGTAGGTCTTCCAGGCCAGAATGACAAATGGTACTTTTGTTGAAGCTCATGTTCTCAAATTAATCAATTTGATTGAGGAATTAGGGAAATTGGGCTTCACAATGAATGGAGAACTATGTCAAGACTTAATTCTCCAGTCTTTGATAGAGTCATTTTCACAATTTATCATAAACTTCCACATGAACAAGTTGGATGTCTCGTTACCTGAGCTCCTCAATATATTGAATACTGTAGAAACCCACCTTGTGAAAGATAAGGGTAAGGTATTGTTAGTGGAAAGTGCCTCAAAGAAGAAGGCAAAGAAGGGTCCCAAGAAGGGGAAGCCTAGTGATAAATTTATGAAACAAAAAAAGCAAATCAAGAAGAAAAAGGGGAAGGAGAAAATCTCTGAAAAGGGCACCTACTTCCATTGTGGGAAAGATGGCCACTGGAAGAGGAACTGCAAGATATACCTTGCAAAGGTGAAGCAAAAGAAGGCTTCAAAAGCCAATTCTTTAGGTGTGTTCGTTATTGAAGTTAACTTATCATTAACGAATTTTACTTCATGGGTATTAGATACCGGATGTGGTTCTCATATTTGCAATTAGTTGTAGGGATTAAGAAGAAGTAGACACCTAAACAAAGAGGAATATTATTTGCGAGTCGGCAATGGAGCAAGAGTTGCATCCGTAACAGTAGGAACCTTTTGTTTAGATTTGCCTTCTGGCAAAACTATCAAGCTAAATAATTATTATTATGTTCCAATTTTAATAAGAAATATTATTTTTGTTTCTTTGTTACTTGAACAAGGATATGAAATAAAATTGAAGGGTAATGGTTGCTCTATTTCTCACTCCGGTGAATCTAATGAAATTGGAAAGGTCACCAATGGTTTGATAGTCTTGGAAGTTAATGATAATATACTTCATGTTGAACAAACTAACAAAAGGAAAAAAGATGATCTAAACTTTACATATCTCTGGCATTTAAGGCTTGGTCACATTAATGAAAATCAAATTAACAAGTTATACAAGGATGGGTACCTCGACCCATATGATTATGAATCACTTCCAACTTGTGAATCTTGTCTCAAAGGAAAGATGACTAAGACTCCTTTACAAGGTATGGGAAAAGGGGGGCCACAGTTGTTAGAGCTAGTCTACACTGATGTTTGTGGACTGATGGCAACTCAAGCCAGAGGTGGATATTCCTACTATATATTTTTCTAGGTTCGAATATATGTATTTAATGAAATACAAATTTGAAGCCTTTGACAAATTTAAGGAATATCAAGCTGAATTTGAGAAACAAACTAGAAAGAGTATCAAAACACTTTGATCAGATCAAGGGGGTGAATACCTATCTAGGGAGTTTTTGGATTATCTTAAAAAATGCAGAATAGTTTCTGAATGGACTCCTCTTGATATACTACAACATAATGGAGTAGCCGAAAGGAGAAATTGCACTCTATTAGATATGATGCGATCCATGTTGAGCTTCACTGATCTTCCAATTTCCTTTTGGGTATATGCCTTAGAAACTTCCATATACCTTTTAAATAAGGTTCCCACTAAGTCTGTGTCATGCACACCATATGAGATATGAAAGGGCAAGAGACCAAGTCTTAAACACCTTAAAATTTGGGGTTGCCCAGCTTATGTGCAAATGCAAGATATAGACAAACTTGGTATGAGATCTGAAAAATATAGATTTGTAGGTTATCCTAAAGAGAGTTCAGGATATTACTTTTACTCTTCTGTTGAATAAAAGGTGTTTGTTAGCAGACATGTCACTTTCTTGGAGAAAGAGTTTGTCCAAGATAGTGGGAGTGGAAGGAATGTTGAACTTGATGAAGTTCTTAACTCACTATCTGTCTCACATTGACTTATAGAAGAACAACAGGTTGCTCCAAAACCAATCCATTTACCACAACCTTCTGAACCTCCTTGTAGATCCATGAGAATGCGTAAGGCACCTCAAAAGTTGAATTTGGCAATTGAAAATGATCCAGGTTCAAATGTCATGGATGTGGATGATTAACAAACCTATGACAAAGCTGTCAATAATTTTGATAGTAACAAATAGCAAGAAGCTATGGAGATTGAGATGGACTCAATGTATTCCAACAAAGTATGGACTTTGGTGGACGCACCTAAAAGAATTACTCTCATCGGGTGTAAATGGGTCTTTAAGAAAAAGATTGGAGCAGATGGCAATGTTAAAACATATAAGGCCAAATTGGTTGCAAATTCGCCAGTAGCAATGCTCAAGTCCATCAGGATATTGCTTGCTATAGCCTCATACTATGATTATGAGATATGGCAAATGGATGTGAAGACAACTTTCCTTAATGGAAACCTTGAGGAAGATGTCTACATGACACAACCAGAAGGTTTTGTCTCATCTGTTGGTCCAAACAAGGCATGTAGGTTGCAAAATTTCATTTATGGATAAAAAGAAGCTTGGAGGAGTTGGAACATATGTTTTGATGAGACAATCAAAAAGTTTGACTTCATCAAAAATGAAGAAGAACCTTGCGTCTACAAGAAGGTTAGTGGGAGAGTATCGTCTTTCTTTTGTTATATGTAGATGACATATTACTTATTGGGAATGACGTATCAATGATGCAATCAGTCAAGGTTTGGCTCTCCAAGAACTTTTACATGAAGGATCTGGTAGAAGCATCCTATATATTGGGAATACAAATCTATAGAGATAGATCTAATAGGATGCTTGGTTTATCCCAATCCAGGTATATAAATACTGTGTTAAAGGGGTTTAACATGGAAGGCAGTAAACGTGGTTACTTGCCTATGAGTCATGGCATTAATCTTTCCAAGAAGATGTCACCAAAGACACCCAAGGAAAGACAAAGAATGAATGGAATTCTATATGCATCCGTAGTAGGATCCATCATGTATGCCATGATTTGTACTAGGCCTGACGTGGCTTATGCCCTAGGGGTTACAAGCAGGTTTCAAGCTAATCTAGGAGAGGAACATTGGAAAGTTGTGAAAAACATTATCAAGTACTTGAGAAGAACTAGAGATATGTTTCTCATATTTGGTGGATTAGATTTGAAGCTAGAAGGGTACACAGACTCTAGTTTTCAAACTGACCCTGACGATAGTAAATCAGTATCAGGATATGTGTATACCTTGAATGGTGGTGCTATAAGTTGGAAGAGTTACAAATAGTCCATTATAGTTGATTCAGTGACCAAGGTAGAATATATCGCTGCAAGTAAAGTAGCGAAGGAAAGGGTGTGGATAAAGAAGTTTATTAGTGAGCTAGGGATTGTTCCTTAGATTGAGAATCTTGTGCCTCTATATTGTGACAATATTGGGGCAGTAGCACAAGCTAAGGAACCAAGATCCCATCACAAGTCAAAGCACTTCCTAAGATGATATCACCTAGTGAGAGAAGTCGTTGGAAGGAGTGATATTAGTATTGAACGAGTCAATACGAAGAACAACATCGCAGATCCACTGACTAAGTCACTATCACAGCAGCAATTTGATCGCCACATAGATTGTATGGGTATAAGATACCGAAGCGATTGGATTTAGTGCAAGTGGGAGATTGGGAGATTGTTGGGATTAATGCTCTAAACCCAATCACAATTGATGTAAGTTTATTCATGAAATAAAATCAAGACATTATTATTCATCATATGCTACTATATTCTATGATGAAACCCATAAACTATGATAATGATTTTAAGGTCATGATGAGATCATGCCATTGAGACTTTAAATCCACAAGTTTTAGTTTAAAATGTTCATAGTTATAGAATCACTGAACAGGGGATCAGTGGTCTGGTAAGACTAGTACACTTGTTACATACTCTAAGATAGAGGGTAACTGATCTCACAGTTACTTATGAAGAGTCACTAATGTAAAAGTGTAGGTATTCATTATGAAATGAGTTTACTGAACCGATTCGCTTGAAGAATTAACCTAATAGATCTTTAAATAAATGTCAATAGGTTATTCCTTAGGTAATAGTAGGTGTAAATGATCCTTAGACTTGAGATTACCACAACATCTTGTAAGAGTTAAGTTGTGTTTTGATTTATTCCTTTACATAGTTCTCTGAACCATAAGTAGGATATTCTGGACCAAACAAGACTCTTATGGAAACGGTATATAATCAATAAATGATTGGTTACTTCTCATGAGAGGAGAGAATGTCCTATGTATTATATTAAATATTGACTTAGAAAATCTCTTGCCAGAGTAGGATGAAATATCAGAAAGTAGTTTCCGGTATTTCATTGTTGAGTTAATTACTAGAGAATTGAGATGCATCTGGATAAGAATTAGGGTTTGACATTTTATCCATACCTTTATTTATCCGAGATATTGTAGAACTGAATGATTTAATTACACAAAAACTAATCACCAAAGGGTGTTCGATCTTTTGATTGAAATCTTCACTATTCAGGTGGTCATAATATGTTGTCAGACGTTAATATTGACTTGTGAACTTAATTGATTAAGAGTTATTTGATGATCTTATTAAAAGGTTTAATAAGATAAATTAATTCACTATCGGCTTAGTGTGGAGCCCAATGGGTCACACACAATACAAGTCGTTTCTCGTAACTGATTAAATTTTGTGTTGGGCAGTTAATTCCGCTAGCACAGAATTGCCCATATCGGTTACGCACCTTATTAGATAAAGTTGTTTTAGAATTAACTGTAAAATTAAATTTATAGAAATTTAATTATACTTTATGTTATATATGCATGCTAAATTAACGAATGAGATTTGTTAAATAAATACATATCTATATGTATATACATGAGTAGTACATGTCATGTAGATCAACGGTTGGTCTATTCTCAACAGCATAATATTGAAAATGGCATAACGTATGCCAATTATGAAAAAGCACATCTTGAGCTGATTCGGTGTGGGGAACATCTCTTCGATGAAAGAATGGCGTGTCTCTTCGGTGAAAGAGGGGCACGTCTCTTCGGTGAAGGAGGGACATCTCTCTTCGGTGAAAGAATTCTAAAATGTGAAAACATTTCGCCCACCAAGCGGGACAAAAGTCCCCTTTCGTGTTCTATATATATATAAAAATTGAAGGGCGTCAAGTGTGTGTGAGTCTGACGAGGAGAAAAGAATTTTGCCGTTTGAAAGAAGAAAATAGTGCTACCCAAAATACCGTATCTGAGAGTGATTGAAGAAGACATTTTCTACTTAGTGATGTAAACAAGCCTTTGAATCCGAAATTAAAAAGGCGACCAATTGTTGGGAACAGTTCCCAACACTTACGAGAAAAACTTGGTGTGGATACCGTGGAGGGCGCACATATGTGCGTCTAGTCATAGGATCGACTCTTGAAGTTATTCGTGAAGGCGCTGTGGGACATCGCCGAATTGAGAATTCAAATATAATGACTGATTCGGAGACTTTGTAAATATGTATATTCTTTACTTGTTTTCTCGTATTTGAATTTCAAATTGTATCAAAGGAATACTGCGTTCAAAAATATAATTTAGTTGAAATTGAAATGCACAATTAGCTTACTGTTTATTCCCAACAAGGACTTCTATCAATCACCAAGCGGTGGAATGACGAGACGGATCATAATATGACTGTGCTCCTCCCTCATCATGACTTCCACCGACAGACAAAAGTCCAACCTAGTCCGAATAATTAACTTGCGGCATTGTTGCTAAAATTGGTCTCTTGATCCTCATGAATTGTTGGCGGTGGTTGTGATGGGAAGTTATAGCCATATCCATGATAAGATTGAGATTGTGGGAATACCCAGTGAAACTTTAATTACTTTCAAATTTAGATGAATTTTCAAAATTTAACCCACTGAAACTCCCATTAACACCACGATTAACAAATTGCATTAAGTCTCCAACTCCTCCTAGGTGACCACCTTCTGCGTTTTGAATTTCTAAATAGAATCTGAGCATCTTTGCTTAATATGTGAGAGATACAAGTGGAATCGAGCTTCCCCGTCACTCTGTCCCTATGTGCATGGAATTATCCTTATCTACTACTGTACATTTAATCCAGGGGCAATCATGTCACGTACAGAAGGGTTAACTCTTCTATCATGACTCCTAGGAACATCGAGACGCAATCATGTTACTAGAAATTCCCTAAATTCCTAATCGGGCATTTTTCTCATAGAGAATATCATAAGAAAGTGGCTAGCGGAAATATTATCATCAGAAAATTTTGAAGAAAATCCAACGGAAAATCATTGACGCTGCTTCTCTTGAAAATCTGTGGAAAAACTTTTCAATAGATTACTAAGAGAATTTCTCATGGACAATGCTGTCAGCCACATCCAACGCAAATCTCTCGCAAGGTTTCCGATTGAAACGGCTGACGGTAATCTCATGGAATTTTCAAAGAATACAATTCATTCCAACAGACATTTCTAATGCAAATCCCTTTTCTTAAAATGCATAAATCGTAAATATTGAACATAATATTCATTACAAAAATTATGTCATATTATTAATAAGTAGATTTATAATAAAAAGAACAGCTTTGTTAAAATTGTAAATCACATATATATATGCATAAAATATTGCATCCAAAAATTCTAAATAGATGACTGTGCACTGTTTTGCCCATGGCCCCTATCAAAAGTTATAAATAACATACATATATAATCACAATTTCGTCAAATCCCTCCCATACTTCTATTTTGCCCATTGGCTGACTTTTTAGCATTTCTCAACTATCTTGAATACATGACCGGGCATTGGGAATGGTTGAATAGGGGGATATATGTATCTTCATCAAACAACAAACGCACAAGTGGAAATGGAGTCAAATGTCCCATTGGTGTGAATGTCATCCTCATTGGTTGAGACGCTCGTGGACCAAAAGATTCAGCTTGTGCTTGCAGTGGTGGACTGACAAATGTTGGTGGCATGAAACTCAAATTTGGAAGCATGAAACATGTTTGTGTCCCTCACGAGCTTTGATGAGCCTCCATCCATTGCAATCTCTACAAAATTTCAGCTTGCATTTGAGCCATCGTCATCGCCATCATAGGCACCTAGAGATCCTAAATGTCTTATGCTTGTGATGACTGTTAAGCTCCTAGCCCTTCATTCATCATTGCCACAAGTTATTGAATCTCTTGCATCTATTGTTCCCATGCTCTGGAGGATCCAATATTCACATTCGGTTGCATGGTAAGGGCTTCTCCACCACTGTATCTAAGCCATATATTTGACCTTTTCTCTTGCCACCCGTGGCTATGCCTCGAGGAGTGTTCGCTAACTTGATAGATTTGTTTGTGAGGGTATTAAGTTCCTTTCTACTCTGCCTCCCTCAAGGCTTGCAAAAGATCCTCCAACAAACCACAAAAATAAACAAGTATGTGAAATATATGATATGAACATTATGAGTTGTAAAAAATGTAGCACTTATAGCATTTTTATTGGTTATAACAATTACTTCAAATTGGTCAGCTCTATGGTCGCAAAATGACCAAAATAGAGTTGTAGCGCATCCATGTGAACATTTCGTAGTATGTCGAATCCTTATCCAATACTTCGGCCTAAAGTTAAAGATAAGAGAATGATGTAAGTATTAAATGGAAGACAAACAATATATATTATATTAAAGTATCTTCACCATTTTTCTTTGATTACTGCGAGTTATATGCAACCCTTGATGTGGATGGTTCCTTTGGTTATAAATAAAATACATTGTGATTTATGGGGATTGGCGCCGATTTCTTCTTTCCAAAATTTCATATTCATGTTTTATGACTTATTTGTCGATGACTATTCACAATTTGTTGGCCATATCCTTTGCAAAGGAAATATGATTTCTTTGGAATATTTATTGCCTTTTAAATATATGTCAAGACTCAATTTGATGGCAAGATTAAAATATTCCAATATGATGGTGGCCGTGAATTTTCAAGCCAGATGTTAAAAGATCATTTCACCAATTATGGAATTTATCATCAAATCTTTTGTCCGGGTGCTCTTGAACAAAATGGAATTGCAGGAAGGAAACATCGCCATATTGTTGAACTTGGGCTTGCACCACATTTTGAGGCATCTATGCCACTAAAGAATTGGGTTGAGGCCTTTTCCACGGCATTTTTTTTTAATCAATTGGCTTCTCTCCTCGACAATAGGAATGAAAAGTCCCTCTGCCTCCCTCCATGGGTAGGAGCCTGGTTATCACGCTAGGTTTTTGGTCCCAGTGTTTTCCTAATTTATGGAATTATATTACCAAATAATTTAATGAGTGTTCATTACCTTGTATCTTTCTAGGCTATAGTGACAAGCATAAAGGATATTATTATCTTTATTCACCCACACGACGTATTTACATCTCTAAACAAGTCATTTTTTATTAAAAGAATTTTTTGTATGTGTCCGCTAATCATCATTCTAACACTTCTCGAAGTGATAATTCTCAGTGGCTCATTGGACAAGAAGATTCACCCCGTGCCATTCGATCTAGTCCTGCTTCAAAGGAGTCCTCTGCCTGAGCTTATTCATCTCAGCTAACTGCTGTGCTCTTGCCCAGCCTGGTGATTGATATAGCTGACCTCCTCAAGTCCCACTGTCTAGCTCAATTGCAACTAGCCCATAAAACAAAGAATAGGCCCAGCGACCAGATTAGCCGAACCGTATGCCTGTTGACAATGGGCCTCCACCCGTTGGGATTCCTCAACCCAATAGCTCGATCAACTTAGCACTGTTGGGCCTCCTTCAGCTAGGTTTGATCCCATTCACCCTAGTTTGCCTAACTTTAACAGCCCAATTCTGTCGCAAGCAAGTATAGGTCCGTCAGATTTTAGCACAGATCAGGACGCTGTCTTGCAGCCATTGGTGCACCAACTGTCTCATCCATCGTGCCTCCAACCCCAATCGTCTCATTCGAATCAAACTTGCGCTATGCCAACTTGGTAATTTCTTCTCTTCCTTTTGAGCCTCAAAACATCACTTCAGCTCTTAAAACATCCCAGATGGAGGGCTACAATGGAGGACAAAATCCGTGCATTGCATCCACATAATACATGGTCTGTCGTCCAGCGTTATGATTCTATGAACATTGTTGGTTGCCAATGGGTTTTCCACACCAAAGTTAAAGTCGAGGGAACACCTGATCGCCTCAAGGCTCAGTTAGTCGCCAAGGGCTTTTCATCAAGAAGAGACGTTGATTGTCTCAAAACTTTTAGCCCCTCTGTAAAGCTGCTACCATTCGAGTTGTGCTTGCATGGCAACAGTTCGTGGGTGGCTCACTCATCAACTCAATGTTAGTAGTGTTTTCTTATATGGTCATCTCTCCGTCCCGGTATATATGGAGTAACCTTGAGAATTTCTTGACTTATCTCGTCCTGATCATGTTTACCTTATTCATCGAGCTCTCTATGGTCTTATACAAGCTACTCGACATGTTTCAACAAATTTAGTGAATTTCTTCTCAATTATGGATTCTCCTGTAGTTTGGCCGATCCCTCTCTCTTTGCTTATCTTTCTTGTGGATGTATAATAATTCTGTTACTCTATGTTGACGATATTGTCCTAATAGGCGATTCTTCTTCCACAATTGGCAAGCTAGTACTGGACCTTGCACGAGCCTTTTTCTATGAAGGATCTGGGCGCACTTGACTTTTTCTTGGGAATCGAGGTGTCCCGTGGCAAAGATAGTATGCTTCTCTATCAATAGAAACATGCATATGTTCTTTTAGTGTGGGCTTGCATGCACCAATGCAGGCCTCTTTCCACTCCACTAGCATTGAAGATATGTTTTGTAAGCCGTGATGATGAACCGTTTGATGATCCCACTTACTTTCGTAGTATTGTTGGCTCCGAATCACAAGGAATAAAAAATTGAAATAAACCGAGAATGTAAGAGAGTTCAATTGTCAGGAAATCGAGAGGTCATGTCAATATATACATACATGCACATGTTGATTCTAAGCATCAATTACGACATTTAATCCCACTTATTAATTTCATTAATTCCCTATTATTAATTTGTGGGTTTGCGAGACCCTGATTGCCAGGCCTTTATGCTTTTTGGGCCTCATTTTGAGCCCTACATTGGTTCTCGAATGTAACTAACCCTTTGGGCCCAATTTGAGCTATCATGGACCTATCCGAATACAAAAACGAAACCAAATTTTGCTTGTCTCACAATTGATTAAGTGTGGCTGCACATATTGTCTTTAAATACTGGTATGGCAATTTTTACAAGATTTTTGGTATACATGAGCAAATTGAACATTGTCAACCTCTATGCATTGTATCATCTGATTGCGGGTTAACTACATAAATGGTATAAAAGATTTCGGAAAAGAAATAAAAGATTATAAATAGTGTTTTTTGTGCTCCGTTGGTACAAAACATTATAAATATGTTATTAGTTAATACAATTCATTAAAATTGTGATAAGTCATCATAACGGTAGGGGCAATTGCATCAATGATACAAAATATTTTGAAAAGGTTTCAAATTGGTTTAAAATGAAATTTTTGTACCTAACCAGCATAGCAAGTTTTTAATTTGTTCATATGTTGCTACTAAACCCCTCTAGAAACTTTTCTCAAACTGTCAAACAGCAATAGCTCTTATTTGCAACCTCGGATAAATCTCATATTAAAATTATTCTTTTGATATGAATAAATTATATTTCATACTATTTATTCGTCTGTTCCAACTCTACTAAAGAGGTCGTTGCCCTTTGCATCTACAAAGACAAGGTGAGTATGAATTTTTCCTCTCATCCTCCGCTTGCCTAGTCCCATCATCCGTCATTCATGTAAAGATGCATCCATCCTGAGCCTAAGCTAAAAGTACAAGTTTCAAGCTTGGCGTTGGCAGAGGTAGATTTGGAGACCACAAATAGAGGATAGGAGCTAGCCATGAATTTATGGTTGTTTGAAGACTTTATTATTCCTCTCTTCTTACTATAGGAATATCATATTTAAGTGAAGAGCAGTTTTCCTTGATAAATTTAGAAAATTGTATACAAAGAGGTATAGTAGCAGCCACATGGGCAAATTTGAAATTTTATGTACTGATTAGTACAAAATTTTTATTTTTTACTGAAAACATTTTAAAAACTTTTTCGTATCTATGGGGCAATTAGCATTCATAGTGATATCATAATTTCGATGGTTTGTATTAAAGAAAACACATTTATAACTTTTTTTTACCAATAAAACAAAAAAAAAACACTTTTCTATTCTTCCTTTTCCAAAAACTCTCTGTACCATTTTTATAATTAACCCTCTACTTGCTCGTAATAACCCTTTTTGTTTTGAGATATTGAAGGCCTTGTGCTATCTGTCAGGATGGAGAATGGCCGCCCCCCACATCTTCAAGGGAACACTATTACTATCGATTAACATAATATTATTAATTTCAAGATAAATAGAAAATGACTTATTATCTCATTATTCATACCATTGCATTTTTATCCATCCTGTAAAACTTATTCCATTCTATTCTACCTTATTTTCCCATACTAGGAGTCATTTGTTTTGCACTTCAGAATTGAAACAGGAAACAGAAATGAAATAGGATGGAATACAAAGTGGAATGACAATTCCATTTTTTAATCGGTGGAATCAAAATTTGATCGCCTTTTAAAATTATTATAACTCAAGTTTCCAAATAGAAAAAAAATTAAAATGAAAATCTCTGATGAATATGACACTACATGTGTATATCTGATCATAATTACAATACAATTAATTTACTCTTTCTTATCAGTATAAGTTAATCTAATTCAACTATCGTGTACATATTTTTTCCGAATAATATGACATCAATTCCAACTAAAATATTTTTTATTAACATATTATAATTTGTGATACGGTAAATTATTTTCTCATGTTTTAGCATTATAACAATAAGAAAATAAAATTGAGAAAATTAATAAAATAACCATACATTTTAAAATAATTTAAATTTTCATCACAAACTTTCAATTTTAAATAAAATAATCACACATTTTACTTTTCCTAATGATCTACCATCTGTCACCTTGTCTGTCCAAATGGTTGACAATGGAAGGGCCTAGCGGCCATTAGAAGTGGATGAAATTACCTAAATGCCCACTTAGTGAGAGGGTAAAAAGATGAAGGTGATGACGTTGGTTGATTTTTCTTGTAATAGGCCATGTCTCAGATTTTTCTATTAGATTTTTATTTCAAAATTAAAAATAAACCCATAATTAATTAGGATAAAGAAAAATCAAAATCCAAGATATCAAAGATATCTTATGATCAGAATCCAGTAACATAATAAATTATTATTTTTGTTGTTATATGTAAAATATGAAGGGCAAAGAATAAAGTAATAATTAATTATCATGTACAATCAAATGATCATTCGCTGCACTAGTTTAGATTTTTTTTTTATTTCTAATGTACCCTCCATTGAGTTTTAGAAATAAATTACCTTAATTTATATATCTATTACCAAATATAAAAACTTACCATTGTTGACATAATATTTCAAAAGAGAATTCGGGCAATCATAAATAACTCATTATTAATTGTGTTTA
>CXYZ01012157.1:2388777-2402827 GCA_900006705.1 Sonneratia caseolaris
TAATTGCTTCGGACAGAATTTATATTATAAAAATTTTATCATTTAAAATAAAATTGACTTGAATTTAGATTAGTCATAATCCAATAAGTTTTTGAATACTAGATAATTTATATAGAAAAAAATCATATAAAACTAATTTTTATGGTTTCATGAACCGTATCACCACATTTTACACAAATATATATAATCAATAAATTGTGATCGGTGCTGTTCGATTTGGTGGGGGATTGACTGACGAGAACCGGCAGAACTTATATTTTAGTTTAAAAACTCATTTCATTATTATTATTATTATTATTATTATTTAGAAAATTGATTCTATCCCATTAACCATGATTAATTAAACCAACCAAACCAAAATTTGTAAGAATAAGAATAAAAACTTGAGTAGTTTTAGCTTTGTCAAATCGTACGGAATTTATCAAAGGGAGAACCAAGCTCACTTAGATAGATAGCATCAATTTTTGCTGAGTCATTCTGCAATGGAATCCATCTGCTCCGCCGATTCCATATCATTGAAGGAGGGAGAAAGAGAGGGTATTAAAGCTCAATGATAAAATTATGTAAATATAAACTTTCTCCATTAACAAATCTCAAATTTAATTTCTTAAATAGAAGAAATACCGATCAATTCAAGCTAGTTGAGAGAGATTCTATTTCAGTTAGGAGCTCGAGTGGAAAGAATCCGGAGATCTTCGGTGAAGTGTATTAATCGTTTTTTTAAATTTAACTAAGAAAAAAAGTGGAAATGATTAACTAAAAAAATGTCATTATTTGGATTAACGCCGGACAGCGAGCCCAGCCCACTAATCGCATTATCGGCGTTGGGCCGGGTCCAAGATTTTTGGTGGACAAGGTCTTCACCGCTGTCTTTCAAGGTGCCATAATAAGCTGTCGTGATAACAAAATGTAATAATAGTCGGCTTCAATGGCAATTTAGGCCTATGATTTTTTACATGACAAAATAATCGGAGATGGCATGACACGAGGTCAGGTGGGCTTTGGTTGAGTTTAATTGTATTTCGTGTCACAACAGATTATATGAGTTTAACCCATTCAAATAAACGTGTTAAAGTGGGTTCAACTTATGTAACTTGATTAAATCAGTTTAATTAAATACATATTAGTGTACTCTCATTTTAAACACATTTAATTGCGGGGTTGAAATGGCACGTGTCATGTCAACCTGCTATTGACCAAATCATGTTCGGGTCAAGAACTTTTAACCTCGTTTAGTAAACCGGTAATGTGCAGGTTTATAACTTTCTACATGAACCTATTTAAAAACAACACAAAACAAATTGTCAGAGTATTGGCAATATTATGGTTGCTCAATTTCTAGGGTTTCGATCTTTCAATTTTTGTGGTTTTGATAATTACCTCTTAAATCTACGATCTGCGTAATTCTTAATGGTTAAAAATTTTCAAGTTCTTTTTTTTTATGAATGACTTATTTATTAGGAATTGCTTTTAATTTTTGAAAATTTCCTGGTAATTAGGTATTGATTCTGATAGTTACTCAAAAGTCTTGCTTCCATGTCATCTTTGTTGGGAAATGGAAAGCGTAGAAGTCAGGATTGTGAAGCACGCATAGCAAGAAGCAATTTTTGATCATTTTAACTTATTATATGATTATAGACACAGGAAAATATTAATAAAAATAAGATAAAAAAGTAATATAGGTATTAATAATATTTATAATTATTATATCCATTATTAATTGTATTAATGTCATTAATTCTTTTCTTATTGTATATAATTATAAGATAATACCATTTGATATTTTGCATGACATAATACGGTTGTGTCTAAAGTTTCCATCTCACCCGTGAAGGGCGGCATGGAAACCGGTGCACTAAGGGTAGAAGACTTCCAAGTCAATGAGGGAGTGATAGATTTTTCCTCTTTTTTTTTGTTTTTTCAAAGTAAAAATAGGCCGTAACATTAATAATTAGCTCTAAAAATAGACCACTATAATGATGGTGTAATAATCCAAAATTCATTTTTACCAAACTTAAATTATTTTAACACTTCTAACAAAAATATTTACTTGTTGTGTACTTTTCACACTGAATATTGAACAATACCAATTTCTTAGACTATACTATGCTGTTACTAACGGGATGATGCTTCCATACATGATTGAACGTAACACAGCGGAGGCGACTATGATGCCATTTCTCCTTCCTTTTTACTTAGGAGAAAATAAAAGGCTTCATAGTCCATACACTAGTACGAGTTAGTCTTCAATATGACCTCAGGTGTTAGTACTAGTATTAGTTTTGATTAACGGAAAGATGATGTGGCGTAATGGAAAAGCTGACCTGTTGATATCATAGTTTTTAAAATCAAACCGGGCTGGGAACTGGTCAAGGTATAGGTTCATGGGTTCATGAGTCGGACCGGGGTTCAATGGGTTGAACCGCATATTTAATAAATAATATTAATAATATAATATTTCAATAAATTGATATAATATTATAATTTAACTATGATTTATAATTAAAATAATTAATATATTTATAATGTTAGTCCCAAATTCAACATAAAATATACATATAAGTCTAGTAAAATAAAATAAGTATATCATAATAAGTTTTTATTTTTATTTTTATTTTTAAGTTGACTGATTTTCTTATCGGTTCAATTGAATTTATTAGTTCGAGTGAGAATCAGCCAGTTCAATTAGATTTGACCTCATTTAAATTATAATTAGATTTTTTGTGAGAACCGGACCGGGTGTGTGGCTAGTTCCCGGTCAAACCGGCCGGCCCGGTCCGGTTTTTAAAACTATGGGTGATATGCTCTGTGTATGCCAGATCAGCTTTCTGTCAAATAAAATAAAAGGTGGAATTATTTATTAGAAAAATGAAAAATAAGGGATTATTTTGGTAAAAAAATTGATTCAGGCCTTCACAAATTGAAGGATTAAAATGCCATTGCCCTCTGGGCAAGGTTTACTCCATCATGGTTCATGGCAAGTAAGGGGTCATGATAATAAAATATAATAGTAGGACACTTTTGTGATATTATCATTAGTTCAGGCAGAAATTTAGCACTATTTTGAAGAATTATAGCTTAATATATGATATACAAAAATATCAAATAAATAAGATAAATATATACTTCGAGTATTAAGTCTCGCCGTAATAATTATATTTTTTAATAATGTAATTATATAATTTTATGAATATAATCAATTCTTTTATTTTTTGTACGTATAAAATGTTATACCATTTAATACTTTGCACGACATGATACAGTCATTTCTAAGTTTCCTTTTCACCCGTCAAGGACGGCAAGGAAAGAGATGCACTCTTCCAAGTCATTTGACGAAGTGAGATTTTTTTTTTGGAGTTAATTATATTAAAAAATGTGTATTTGATTGTCAAATTAAAAAAATAACTGAAAAGAAAGATTTTTCAAAACCCTCCACTAGTGCTTATAACTATGTAAGTGAGATATAAGAATTAGATTATATGTCACAATTACTTAACATACATTTACCTAATTTTGTAGCTAACCAAATATTTTTCCAATATATTTTTTTCATAACACGAAATTTATTCTTTCCAAGCCAATTAATACTCCACAAACCCGTGGATCAAGGTAAATGCATGGACAAGCACATGTGTGGGTGATTTCACCAACAGCTACGCACTTAAGGTAAAAATTGAAGTTATAATCTGTACATTTCTCAAGAGTTGTATGCACTATTTATCAAGTTTGGGTTAACTCTGGGGGTTGTTTTACTCATGTAACTAAAGATTTAAGGTAAGAGTAATAAATATAATAAAAAATTAAGGATTAAATCAATCATTTTCTCAAGAAGGTGATGGTTAGACTTTTCTTTTGCTTGGCTCCGGACTAAGGTGTTGTACATATTTCTTCAAGTGAACTAATACTTTAGTTCTGAAATTTGTGAGTAGTCAATATATGAGAATTTAAATTAACTTTACCATCAAAATAGTCCCAACTTTTATTTTTCACAACAAATAACTCCATCATTAATTTTGATTAACGTAGATATGATGTGTTATAATGGAAAGCTGACGCGTTAATATACTTTGTATC
Organism: Sonneratia caseolaris; assembly: GCA_900006705.1. Taxonomy (NCBI): domain Eukaryota; kingdom Viridiplantae; phylum Streptophyta; class Magnoliopsida; order Myrtales; family Lythraceae; genus Sonneratia; species Sonneratia caseolaris. The sequence continues at coordinate 2,392,852 of CXYZ01012157.1, forward strand.
CGACAAATCAACTTTTCATTAAGCAAAATTAACAATAGAGTTATTTATTAGGAAAAATGAAAGTCGAGGAATTATTTTGGTGACAAAATTTATTAATGTCCTCATAGAATTGCCCCCTGGGCAAGGTTTGCCCCATCATGGCTCAAGGTAAGTAATGGGTCATGATAACAATATATAGTAGTCAATATTTCTTTCAGCGATGTTATCATCAATCAGGCAAAGTTAAGCACTGTTTCGAAATTCTTATCTAGGTCCTATTAGGGATACTTTTAAAATCCTTCCATTTTTATGATTTTGACAATTTCATCTTAAAACCTAATATCTCCTTGATTCTTATCTCACTGATCTAACGGTCAAAATCTTTCGAGTACCTATTTTACCAATGACGTGTTTACTAGGTATTGCTTTTGATTTTTTTTCTCTTCCTTTATGTGTGTGTGTGTGTGTATGTGTGACAGTGACAGTTACTCGCATTTCTTGATTTATCATCATCTCCGTGGGAAAAGGAAAGAGTAGGACGTCAGGGATTGTGAAGCACGGCATATCTAGAAGTTTTTTAAAAGAATTATTGCTTATTTATGATATAAAAATAATTAACATCTTAATTAAGTATAAATTTTAGTGATTTTTTAAATTTAATATGATTATTTTACGTATCCTAATTAGATATAAAGTATACCTCATTTATCCAATTTAGTAAGCTATTCTTTTTTTTATCAATTTATTCTATGTGATTGGCACTGTGTTATACAAGATACCCTTAGCCATATCAGCATAATAAATGTGCCTGATTTGATTAAAAATAGATATTATATTAAAATTAATAAATAAAGTAAAATTTACATTTGATCATGTTACACAAAAAAATTTGTACTAAATTTAAAATTTTGGCCAAGATTTGCATTTAATTGAGATATTGACCATATAAAAAATATCAAATAAACAAGATAAATATGTACTTTGAGTATAGTTATGATAATTATATTTATTATTAATGTAATTATATAATTGTATTAATATAATTTACTCTTTCATTTTTTGCACATGCAAAAGATGATGCCATTTATTATTTTGCACGACATAATACAATTATTTCTAAGTTTCCTTTTCACCCGTCAAGGACGGCAAGGAAAGAGATGCACTCTTCCAAGTCATTTGACGAAGTGACAGTTTTTTTTTTTTGAGTCAATTATATTAAAAATATGTATTTGGTTGTAATTTCTTTTTAGATCAATTGAAAATAATGAGATTTCTCAAAACACTCCATTACTGCTTATAACCATGTAAATGAAATATAATATTTATTTAAATGATTAGATCATATGCCACAATTATTTGATATACTTTACTCAATTCTATAACAAAATATTTTTCCACCATTTAATTTTTTTATAACCATGAGTTTATCTTTAGTTCAATGACCATTTCACAAACCTATGAATTCAGGATAAGTATATTTGCAAGTACACATACGAGTGTTCTTACAAAAAATTATTTGTTTAAGTGAAAAATCAAACATACAATTTCTATATTTTTTATGAGTCGTACGATTTTTCATCCAATTTAAGTTAACTCTTGGGTTATTTTACTCGGATAACTAAAGTATTTAGTGTAATTCAAGTTTTTCCTTGGAATTTATTACTTTTCAAATTTCAGTAATATTCCAAGTAAGTGGCTGTTGATTTCTCGCGGACGGCCTCCAATCTCCTCTCATCTTGCACGATGGCTTTAAATTAATAAATTTTTGGTTGGCACTTAGGGCATCGTGGGGTCAAGATCAGGAAAATCATCTATAAATAAATTAGCCTCTGCCACTTATATAGTTAACCATACCAGAAATTCCTGTGACCAAGTTCCATGATGAACAACATAGAGAAAGCCTCGTTATTCTCCCTCTCTTTGCTGTTACTTCTTCCATTCACATCTCTCCTTGCATCCCAATCTCCCCTCCCTTCATCGCAGCTCTGGTGCCATGATGATGAGAGAACAGCCCTGCTGGAATTCAAGGGAAGCTTCAGAATCAATCCACAGTCTGCTTCGTGTTTCGACTCGTGGAAGATAGGAGGGGATGCCCAGAATTGCTGCTCCTGGGACGGCGTCACATGCGGTGGTCCTTTCAGTCACGTGATAGGCCTTGATCTCAGTTACTGCGGACTCTACGGTTCCATCAACTCCAGTAACAGCATCTTTCGTCTTGTTCACTTACATGCTCTTAGCCTCGAAAACAGTAATTTCAACAACTCCTTGATACCATCTTCGCTCGGAAACCTTCGATCTTTGAGACAGTTGACCCTCTCTTATTGCAACTTCCAAGGGCCCATTCATCCATCAATAAGTAACTTGACCCGGCTAGTTACCCTAGACCTTGCATATAATTCTTTCAACAGCCCATTCCCATATGGAATAGCGAGCCTCACCAATTTGGAAGAACTTCGTCTATCCTCTTGCGGCATTGTGGGTCCAATTACTCCATTGGTGAGTAACTTGACCCGGCTAGTTACCCTAGACCTTGCATATAATTCTTTCAACAGCCCATTCCCATATGGAATAGCGAGCCTCACCAATTTGGAAGAACTTTATCTATTCTCTTGCGGCATTGTGGGTCCAATTCCTCCAATGGTGAGTAACTTGACCCGGCTAGTTGCCCTAGGCCTTTCAAATAATTCTTTCAACAGCCCATTCCCATATGAAATAGCGAGCCTTATCAATTTGGTAGAACTTCATCTATCCTCTTGCGGCATTGCGGGTCCAATTCCTCCAGTGGTAAGTAACTTGACCCAGCTGGTTGCCGTAGACTTTTCATGTAACTATTTTGATGGCCCAATCTTCCCATTCATCTTGAACCAGATTCGTCTCATGGAGTTGCGTCTCCATGAAAATCAATTCACAGGCGAAATACCACGCGAAATAGCGAACCTCACCGGTCTAGGGTTTATTGATGTTTCTTTTAATAGGCTTTATGGCCAAATTCCCACCTCACTGTGGGGGTTGGGGCAACTAGAGGTCCTTGTCTTATCATTCAACAATATCACACCAGCCGCTGGATCAACTGAAATTCATATTCCCCAAAATATCCTTGATCTAGGTTTGGCTCAATGCAATCTGAAAGAGTTTCCAACATTCCTAGAGAAACTCCACAGTTTGGAAGACTTGGACTTATCTTGTAACAATCTCTCAGAAGTACCGGAGTGGTTTCTCGAGGTAAGACTACCGACTCTAACACTCCTTAACCTTTCATATAATTCTCTCATAGGTTTCCCACATGATCTCTCCTATTATGATTCGGCCACGCTCAGTGTCCTAGACCTCAGTTTCAACAAGTTGCAAGGATCACTTCCCATACCATCGAGCCCACTCAGTATTTATCTGACATCAAATAACCTGCTATCGGGAGAAATACCACAAGAAATATGTGATTGGTACGTGGGTACACCAAGTCTCCTTGATCTCTCACGGAACAACTTAACCGGTGAGATCCCAAAATGCTTGAGCAAATTCAGTGAGAGTCTCATGATGCTATCGCTGCATGGCAACAACTTCCAAGGAAGAATCCCCTCCTTTCATGGCAGCAAATGTGGGCTGCAGATGATAGACCTAAGCGATAATCGTTTGCAAGGCCCATTACCGAGATCTCTGGCAGACTGTTCATACTTAGGATTTTTGAACGTTGAAAACAACCAGATACATGATACTTTTCCATATTGGTTACGGTCACTTTCCGAATTACAAGTGCTCATTCTACGATTCAATTATTTCCATGGAGGAATCGAAGAACCAAAGAGTGAACTTGCCTTTCCAGGACTAAGTGTCCTTGACATCTCTCATAATAACTTTGAGGGATCCCTGCCCTCGTCATTGTTCAAATATTGGTGGTACATAGCAGAATCTGATCACCAAGAGAATTATTACTTAAATGTATCACCATATGCATCTCTGTTAACATATGGTTATGCAACGTATGACTTCTCAATGACAATCATTAACAAAGGGGTGGAGACGGACTATGAGAAGATACTCGGATACTTCAAAGTGGTTGATCTTTCCAGCAACAAATTTACCGGGGAGATTCCAGATTCCATCGGCGGTCTACACGGACTTAAGCTGCTAAATCTTTCCAATAATATGCTCACTGGAGAGCTCCATCCATCACTGGCAGCGCTAATGCGACTGGAAGCTCTTGACCTTTCTTGGAATAAGCTCACTGGACAAATTCCACTGCAGCTAACACAGCTCACTTCCCTCTCCATCTTTAATGTCTCATACAACAACCTATCAGGACCTATACCACAAGGGAATCAATTTGGTTCATTCCCGAACAGCTCATACTGGGGAAATGTAGGGCTATGTGGAGATCCACTATCGACGAAATGTGGAAGTTCTGGGCCGCAGCCACCCCCGTATCCAAAGACCATCGGGAAAGATGTAGGTTCTGATGTGCCATTTGGCATCGAATGGAGAGCTGTGGCTGTAGGATATGCGATCGCATTTATCATTGGAGTGATTATCGGCAACAAGATGATCACGAAACATGCGAATTGGTTCGCAAGAACATTTGGTCTGAGAGAGCTCAGAAGATGGGGGTAGAAGAGAGCCAATTCCCGGTTTTATTGAATTTACGAGAATGGTACGTACCGTATTTTATATGTCCAAAAGTTGTTTATTTATGCGCTTATGGATGTTAAGTACAAGAGGGTTTGATGAAATGTATTTTCTGGTGATTTTTCCTTCTGCTGTCATAAAACCTTGATAGCTGGATCAAAAGTTAACGAAGGCTGATATTCATCTAAGCATGCAACAGTTAACTATGAGTATTCTTTATATATATATATAAATTCTTGATGCAATTTGAGTTGCCGAAGCAATGAGTTGGAAGAAAATGCATGCAATATGTAGCAAATTTGGTGTACTCTGGGAGATACGTATTTCCTGAGCATTCTAAATGTTGTAAAGCTTTTTGAAGGTTAGGCTTGTTTTTAGATTTCTGGAGCTCATCCATCTTAGTCAGCTGGGATTACAACTACGTGAATCTGGTATCTGCATTTCTGAGGGTCACCCATTAGCAGCTCAGATTACCACAACGAAAAAATATTGCATTTTGACCAGACAAAGGAGTTAGTCTTTGCTTGCTCAAATTTTGGTAGGAATTATTACCGAGATTTTTTCTTTTGGCAGGAATTCTTGAGCTAAAGCTACTGGATCCGGTGCCTATAATGCATGAAGTCTCGCTTACTATAAGCGCTTGAAGAGGGAACACACGACATCGCTCACGATGCTTCTGGTATATATAATATATGTTCATATGATGTTCGTACACGGTGCGGTGGATGTTCGGTAATGCATATGCTGGTGTAAATTTGTGGGAGTGATGTAATTTAGGTCTCTACTTAGCATATGAATTGCAGTTGCTAGCTTTTGTTGGCATCTTAGTGATTGTAAATCTTCCCATGAATCAATAAGGAACTGCGGGGGATGCAACTGATATTCTGACTTTAGATTCACGAAAGAAAGGCAAACAAGAAGGTTTTAAAACTGTACACTTTAGGATATAAAACATACACGAATCGAAAAGAAACTCCAGGAGAAAGAGCCGATATTCCAACTTCATATTCATGAAAGAAAGGCGAACAAGGAGGTATTAGGATATAAAATTGAGGAAATCAGAACAGAAGTTCTATATTTCTATTGGTTTCAACTGTTGACTCACACATATTTGAAATATATTTTTTGATCATGTACATTTGGTTTCACAATATATATAGTTCCTAATTTAAACAGTATGTTGACATGTAAATTGACATATTCTTCACATGCCAATTTTTATACTGATATGTTATCATGACATATCGGCAACTTCTTTCTACATCCTAACAACGTGTCGCTCACTTCTTGCCACGTCATCAAATAACGTCACAACGACGTAAATGTGACTGATTCAACAGGAAATTAGCCACTCACTCAGTCCGATTCCTATAAAAGATCCAATTGCACTTTTAAAGAGGTCAACTAGGTTGAACCAGCCGGTTCTCGATCTGACCGGTGAACCCAATTGAACTTGTAGGAAAACTGGCCAACTTAAAATTTAAAAAACCATTATAATGTACATATTTTCTTTTACTAGACTTATATTTATATTTTATGTTAAACTTTTGTTTAATATAATTGTTATATTAATGATTTTTATTATAAATTAAATTTAAATTATGATATTATATAAATTTATTAGTAATATTATTTATTAAATATACGGTTTAATCTATTGAACTTTCGGCCTAATCTATAAATCCATGAAACTATACATACACCGGTTTCTGGTTCGATCTTATTTTAGAAAACTATGGCCCGGAGGCCATCAACCCCCGTAAAGCCAAAAAATTCCAAAACAATCTATGGTTCCCCTGCTGAGTGGGGCCGGTAGTCACCAGAGTCCCAGCAACCCCAAACTAAAAATCATTCAGCTTGATGGAATAATTTTGAAAATCTAGTAACTAGTGAAGGATAATAAAGTGATTTTATCATTTTTAAATTTAAAATTTAAAATTTTACAACAACAGTACAAATAATGAATGGCACGTTAAACTAATATAACAGTATTAACTGCATGTCATCACAGTTTTAATGATCAGTTATGATGTGGGCCCGTACATGTTTTGTTATTAAACTTATTTAACCGATTCGATAAATATAGGCACTCTCTTTTTTCTTTATTCCATCTTAATTCTCTTTTAGACTTCCGTGTTCACCAATTTTTCTTGATGGTATTGTATGGAGAAACTATTTGAATCTAAATTAATTAAAATTTATTACTTTTTTTATTACTTGATGGTTTAAAAAAATTGAGAAAATTGTACAGGTAGCATAGTTTTTAAAACCGAACTGGGCTGGCCTGTTCGACCGGGAACCGGCCACTCACCCGATCCGGTTCTCACAAAAAATCCAATTATTATTTAAATGACGTCAAATCCAATTGAACCGGCCGGTTCTCACTTGAACCAATAAATTCATTTGAGCCGATGAGAAAGTCGGCTAATTTAAAAATAAAAATAAAATAAAAACATATTATAATATACTTATTTTATTTTACTAGACTTNTGATTTTGATTATAAATCATAATTAAATTATAATATTATATCAATTTATTGGAATATTATATTATTAATATTATTTATTAAACATACGGTTCAACCCATTGAACCCCCGGTCTGACCCAGGAACCCATGAACCCATACCTTGACCGGTTCCCGGCCCGGTTCGATTTTAAAAACTATGACAGGTAGTACAAATATTTTAATAATATAATATTTAGTACAAAATTTTTAAAATATAATTCTGTGATACATTTTTTTAATATATTATACTTTAGTACATTCTGTTAATTTTTTACTAACGTTATTAGTTTTTGATATTATGGACGGTCTATATGACACTCCTTGATGACGTGACTTAATGTTTTAAATATGTGGATTGCCACATGGCATATGGTGAGATCCACTATTTTTTATTCCTTTCTCTCTCCTTCTCTCTCTCTCACTCGGCTCTCTCTCCCTCTCCCTCTCTCTTAGCTCTCTCTCCCCCTCTCTCTCTCTCGGCTCTCTCTCCCTCCCTCTCTCTCTCCCTCTTTCTCTCTCTCTCGGCTCTCTCTCTCTCGACTCTCTCTCCCTCTCTTTCTCTCTTGCTCAGCTCTCTCTTCCTCTCTCTCGCTCGCACGCTCTCTCTCTCTTTCTCAATTTTTATGTAGGAGGCCTCACGATTTGGGGGGAATTAAAATTAGATGAGAAGAGAAGAGTGAGAATGTTCAATTAATTGTCAGAAAATTTTAACGCGAGAGAGATCAAGAAAATATTTAGTACTAATTTTGTTATCTTATTACCATATTTTAACTTCTTTTGAAAATTTTCTAACAATTAATTGAACCTTCTCACTCTTCTCCTCATCTAATTTTAATTCTCCCAAATCGTGAAGCCCCCTACATAAAAATTGAGAAAGAGAGAGAGCGTATGAGCGAGAGAGAGGGAGAGAGAGCCGAGCAAGAGAGAAAGAGAGGGAGAGGGAAAGGGAGAGAGAGCCAAGAGAGAGAGGGAGAGGGAGAGAGAGAGAGAGTCGAGTGAGAGAGAGGGAGAGAGAGCCGAGTGAGAGAGGGAGAGGGAGAGGGAGAGAGCCGAGAGAGAGAGAGAGAGCTGAGAGCGAGAGAGAGAGGTAGAGAGAGTCGAGCAAGAGAGAGAGAGGGAGAGAGCCGAGTGAGAGAGGGAGAGGGAGAGAGAGCCAAGAGAGAGAGGTGTGGAGAGAGAGAAAAAAATAAAAAATAGTGGGTCCCATCATGTGCCACGTGACAATCCATATATTTAAAATATGAAATCACATCATCAAGGAGTGTCTTGTAAACCGTCCATGTCATCAAAAATTAACGGCGTTTAAAAAAATGTATTACAAAATTACATTTTAAAACTTTGGTACTAAAGTGTTACATTATCAAAATATTTTGTACCAACTGTACAATTTTCCCCAAAAAAATTAGCATCCATGATTACCAAACGAGGGGACAACACATTCACTGATCTAATTTATTCCTTTAAATTATGAATTTCTGGTTGCTCTCTCTTTCATACTGGAGTGTGACATGTTCTATTATCACATAATATGTTTTATAGATTTATAAGAAATTGGATTTATATCTAATTAAAAAGGTTAAGATAATATTATATCAAGGATGACTAGTTTTTTATATAATGTGATTCTTCTTCCACTTGTACCATATGTAGAAATTTTTGTAAAAAATCTTGATGCAAATTATGTTTAAAAGTTGCGACATTTTTTTTGATGGAAACTGTGAATATAGTAGATGTGAAGTAAAATTGAAAGTTGTCGGTCACTTTAATCGAATTAAAAAGTGTGTGAATATGTAGAAAATTGAAAGTTATTGATCAGTTTAATCGAATTTGAAAGTTCATGCTGGAATTTGTAAAAGGACAAAAGTTCGTGATTTTCAAATTATTTTCCATTTTAGAAACAACCTTGAAGGGAATTATTGCGTAGAACTTTTTAATGTAACTTTTTTTCCAAAAAAGAGACCACCATTGTATTGATTATCATTGTCGTGTAAACCCTCCCTCCACCTAGAGGCCTTAAATAGGCTCGTTCCCACTTTTAAATTGATATGTAACCGCTATTATTTGATTAAAATATTGTTACAAGTTCAATTTAAGAAATAGCATGTTGAACCGAAACTAGATTGCCCTATTTCCTCATTTAATTGGCTAGGAACAATATCAAAACCCTGCAATCAAAAATTAATTTTTTTGGTGGTTCATTCAAAAAATTTTAAAAATTATTTATTTTAAATAATTTGTAATTTTTTTAAAAATAAAGAAAAAAGCCATGATTCACCGTTTAAACTGGCATGAATTGCAAACCAACCCACTTAGCCCAATTCCATGCAGTTTCATGATTTCTTGATTCATGACACGTAATGAAATTAACATGTTAGACTTAACAACTCGTTTTGAATTTGTCCAAACCACCCATATTACATCACTACACCATCCAATTCGTGTGATTCTCAACAAAATTTTGCTTGACATATAAACTTTTACCACGTTTTTGGATAATTAGGCATTCTTTATTAGATTACTACCAATACAGATTCAAGTAGGTCAGCTCATTAATAATTAAAATCCTCTTAATATAAATTTTTTCTATTTACATGAATCAAATCCGAAACATATTTAAGAGGTATATTAATATAAATTTATAAAACTCAAATCCGATATCTTATTTAAAAGGAAAGAATTATTGAACCATCTAAATTAATTTATAATTTCTACTTAAATGCATAGTTTTTAAAACCGGACTGGGCCGGCCGGCCGGTTAGATCGGGAATCGGCCACTCACCCGGTCCGGTTCTCACAAAAAATCAAATTATTATTTAAATGAGATCAAATTCAATTGAACCAGCCAGTTCTCACTTGAACCAATAAATTT
>CXYZ01012159.1:9762-37764 GCA_900006705.1 Sonneratia caseolaris
TTTTATAATTTTATTTTTAAAAATAAATATGATAATAAATTCGGTATATCGTACAAAGACATGGCCATCCCTTTATTCAACCAATGGAATAATGACATGGGAGGAATGAGGGAGATCAGAATGGTCATTATGATTCTTTTTTTCTACCTTCAAGCACAAGCGATGGAATGGAAGGCGGAATGTTAATTCCAATTCCGGTTATATTTTCGTATGCCAAATGGGTCCTTACTTCTTTATAAATCAATAAATATTCCTACCATTGAAGAGAAAAGAGCCACAACTTTGAGAAAAAAAAACAATTTTTTTGGACATATCTCCTCGAATCCCACGACAATTATGTATGGGAAAAATCTTGAGTGTACATATAAGGTCAAATAATTCACGTTAATAATTTTGGGTAGTGAGCCATGATATTTACATATGGCATAATCAGGGGGATTGCTTTAACTTTATGGAAAAGAAATGTAATTATGACACCATCGCCCGATCCCGGTGAGGCAACCGCTCAGCCATCAACGTCGCTGCTAATCCAGGATTTTCTCCACGTCTTCAGCTTCACGCTTGGCATATATCCTCCATGATCTTTATCAGCTATGCATGAGCATAAGTTCCTTTTCTTGGTACAACACCTAATCTCATCATCCTTGGTGAATTTAGATTTTAAATTAAATCACTTTATTATTGAATAAAATTCTTTCAATGATAAACTTAAGATTTTATTTAAGTATAATATATATCAATTAATAGATATTGGCAGAGTTTGAAGATTTTTTTTAGTCGCCTTCATTGTTGGGTCATGATTTCTCTGGCAAGCAAAAGCAAGGAACGCGTTTTCCTACCAACCAAGAAATGGATTATCGATGATGGGAACTATATGGTGCAATCCCGATGACAAAGCCCGGTCGACCATCATAATGAATCGTGCGTAGTGGCAGTGGGACTGGACTATACGAACATCAGAAGAGAGACTAACTCGTGAGTCATCTAGAGGATACTATCCTTGGCCTTCCATCGAATCCTCTTGGTCACCTCATCGCCCATTATGGACGAACAATCACGGCGATCGGAAGCTGGTTGTCCATGCACGTTGGCGGCCCGCGCAAGCAAGCTGCGAGAGAGAGAGAGAGAGAGAGAGAGAGAGAGATATTCGTTGGATGTGAATTTGGTACGAGGATGAATCAGGATCTGGTTTCAGGAAATATTCAGAGATAATGAAGGGTGCCACCTAACTGGTCCTCATTTTCGAGAATTGATGGGTTGAATAAGTGGTGGCTGGGCCTCTGGCTGATATTGGTTGGGCGGTAACAGCATCCTCTTGCAATGATATACTTGGATTTCCCCTTTAAACCCTCACAATCCTTGCTGTCTTATACGAAAAGGAAAAGCCTAACAAAAGGCCATTTTGGTAATTTAATCTTCCACCCTTCAACGATAAATGGTCCACTCCCACTTCCAACAGCCTCGTACGAGCACTCCAGCCGCGATCAACTTTCCCCCTGCCTTCCAGTCCTTTGCCCCGCCACTCTCTCTCACAGTAGCCACACTTTCTTGTCAAGCTTCATCACCACCATCCATGGCCGAGAAGAGCAGAATTCTGGTCATTGGTGGGACTGGCTACATCGGGAAATTCATAGTCGAGGCCAGTGCCAAAGCCGGCCATCCCACCTTTGCATTGGTCAGGGAAAGCACCGTCTCTGACCCCGTGAAGGGACAGCTTGTCGACAAGTTCAAGAGCCTTGGGGTCACTCTGATCCATGTGCGTACATATGTTATTAGCGTTCTCATCAGCTATATGCATGTGCTGAGGATTCATAGGTTATTGGTCAGACACGGTCATCGAAATCTGCCGAGTTTTATCATAAATCGCACAGTAGTAATCGACGACTGACATGCTCTACCACAGGGAGATTTGTATGACCACGAGAGTCTAGTGAAGGCAACCAAGCAAGTTGATGTGGTGATATCCACTGTGGGCGCGATGCAGCTCCCAGATCAGACCAAGATCATCGCCGCCATTAAAGAAGCTGGAAATGTCAAGGTAATCAAATCTTTCTGGCACGATATCCATTTTGCCGGAGAACCGGACAAGATGTTCCTGACAGAGTGGCGTCTTGACTTAACTCCGAAAGGAGCAGGAAAAACCAATTCTACGAATGAAGAAACTGAAATGTTGGGTCTAAGTCCAAAGGATCACATCTTGCATACCAAATTGTTTAGCTGATGATCAGTTGTTCGTCTGACTATGAACCATAATTTTGGTCGAAAACCGAGCATATATGTTAAAGAAGTAAACTTTGTAGTACAATACTATCACTAGGGGCTTCTCCCCTTTCAGATATGTAGGAGATTATCAGCACTGCCCTGCACAACAGTTGATAGGTTTAATAATTTCAACTGATCTTGAGAATGGATATAGAGGTTCTTCCCCTCGGAGTTTGGGAACGACGTGGACCATGTCAATGCAGTGGAGCCAGCAAAGTCAGCCTTTGCAATGAAGGCCCAGATCCGCCGTGCTGTGGAGGCAGAAGGGATCCCTTACACCTTTGTCTCGAGCAATTGTTTCGCTGGTTTCTTCCTGCCGACCCTGGTACAGCCTGGAGCCACCGCCCCTCCTAGAGACAAAGTCATCATCTTAGGAGACGGCAACCCGAAGGGTAGACTAAGCAGTTCTTCTCTGGTTCTGTACTCATTTGTTTATCGTTCAATACATGACTTGTCTGCAGAAATCAAATCAATTGAAGCCGTTACGCGACTGTGTTTATTAGTTTCCAGGCTTCAGCCCCGTCAAACGCAGCCTCTGGAAGACAAGAGTCCTAGTTCAATACGAGCTGGCGTAATTGAAACACTGTCCGCTCGTGTAAATGGAGGGATATGGAGGAAATAGGATGGAGATGATTCGGAGTGGACGTGCTATTCCCCTAAATCCCTCCACTAGGATTGAAAAAACAGTTTTCGATTTGAATAGTTGGATTATAGGCCTTTGTTTTTTGTTTTCTGGCAGCAATTTTCAACAAGGAAGAAGACATTGCAACATACACCATCAGAGCCGTGGACGATCCTAGAACATTGAACAAGACCCTCCTGCTCAGGCCTCCGAAGAACATTTACTCATTCAACGAGCTCGTTGCCCTCTGGGAGAAAAAAATTGGCAAGAGCCTCGAGAAAATCTACGTCCCCGAGGAGCAGATCCTCAAGGACATCCAAGGTGAAGAAGCATAATTCTCGCATAGATTATCTTTCTGTTCTCATCAGTTCAGCTTCGTTGGTCAGATCACTAACTGATCATTTGACATAACATCTGTTTGCAGAGGCCCCGCTTCCGATCAATATCTTCTTGGCTATAAACCACTCAGTCTTCGTGAAGGGGGACCACACCAACTTCGAGATTGATCCTTCCTTTGGAGTCGAGGCATCCGAGCTGTACCCAGACGTGAATTACACTACAGTGGAAGAATATCTTGACCAATTTGTCTGAGAGGTTACATATGTTTGTTCTGCTTGAAGGGGTCCTCAGATTCAAGTTCTAATGAAGCATCGGAATCATCTGCCCAGTGTGTTACAGCCAAATAAACGCTCCCATGTAACTATGGAGAATTTTTTTCGAGGTTGAAATGGTGGTTGTTTGCTTGCAATTGATGGGAGTTTAAAGAAAATCTATGTAATTGTTGTGGATGTACATCTTTTCTGGACCAGCCGTTCCCATCTCTCGACAGAGCCACGGGACAAGTGAATGGTTCAATTTCATTTTCTGAACATGAAGATTATGTCAAATAATATATTGCTAAAACAAATGTGCGGCATTTTCTACACATTTGACATTGTATCATAAGCCCAACAACAGATCATTCGAGGCAAATTCAGCCGTAAAGCATGAGCCAACAAGGAAATCAAAAGAATCAATTGATTCGGTTGAATGCAGATAAAGATCTTACAGCAGCAGCAGAAGGCAGAGTTCCTGAACAGCATATACCACTCGATATTCATGAAAGGGAGCTCACCTAACTTCGGGATTGAGCCATCCTTCTGGGTAGAGGCTTTTGGATCCGGATTTGAAGTATACTACAGTGGATATCTTGATGGATTTGCCTGAGTGGTTTGACAGATACTTGGAGTATGATTGGAAGTGCTGTAGCAATCTCGATTCTAATTCATCTCTCATTGTTCTACAATGGAGACACAACCAATCTATGAAGAAAGATAATCATCTCGTGTTCATTTTTCAGTCTTGCTAACACTCTGATTATGTGAACTTGAGCTAGTGGAGATCCGATACTTCATCCTATTTCTAGAACAACTGAGAGCTTTTCTAAATCCGCATTTTGCAAAACTGTACTTTCTAATGTAAAAATCACCTTGCAGGAGTTGGTTTTGCAATGAAACCTGTCCTTGTCCGTCTTTGAGATATTCCTCCTGTTAACTATTTTTGGCCCGAACTTCGTCCTGCTAGTGAATGCAGCCCTCCACAATTGACCTTCCCAATGGAGTTCCAGGTATAAGGATCTGCAGCTCGACCGCCTCTGATTCACTTGCTCGATGCAGAAATATTCATAGTTTCCAGTTTTGAAAAAACAACTCCTAATTTTCTGCTTAGTTTCACTGTCTCCTGTCCCAGAGCTGGTCCCAGAGCCGGTGCTGGTGAAATTTCCAGGAGATATTGATCTCCCGACCTTCCCAAGAGTTGGTTCTTGAGACGACCCGCCATTTTTCTGGTCCTTATCTCATCACTCCTCCAATCACCTGACCAAAAGAAATGCGGGAAGATTCACGACCCGACCATGAAGCAAGGCCACAGGGGCCAATTGGCTATCTCTTACCATGAGAACCCAACTCATGCTTCGCAGAGTTGGATAAGTGAATGAGAGTCGGTGTGATGATGGTGAGTAGAGCCCAGAAGATGAATATCACAGCAAACGTCCTTCCGCTCATCAATCAGCAGGAAAGGAAACAAAAGCAAACCGGACGTTGCAGCTTCAAGAGGTTCCTGTTCCAGCAGGTCTTTCAAATTGCTTGGAGGAATGAGGAGCGGAGGCTTATTAAGTCATTAGCTGGCAACGTCTAGAAAGAAGATATTACTTCTCGGCATGAACTAACTCACGGATTAGAATAATGTGATTAATACTATTCATCTTCGCTGTTTAGTAGGTTGGGGTGTTGCATCAGTTTGGTGCATGATTGGGATCCTTCCCCCATTGAGACAAAAGAACCCAAAAATGAAACATTCTCTTACAGCTCAGATGTATTAACAAGTCTCTCATCGGCTTGCCATCCCAATCGGTGATCGATTCAAATTATCTGAAATGAAGGTCGTAAGGCCATAAAAGTTAAACCTTGTTCTTGGGTCAGTTTTAAATTGAGTCGGTCTTGCAATTTCCAGCTTTTCTGATCTCTAGACGGCAGAGAAAACGTATTCTGCCATGGAACTTTCATCTCCTCAACAACCTCAAGTGAACAATAAAAAGCGTAGTTTAAACGTCTGGTACTATGACCAAGTAAACGGCTTATTACGTATCAAGCTGCCAGAATATGAATTCAGCAGCCAATCGCAGGGGAACAGAAAACCAGAACCAAGAACAGAACGCTGTAAGCCTCAGTTCTATGGTGTAATGGATGATACGTGGTAGAAACGTTTCAAGAACAGGAAAAAGTCTGAAATCTTGTAGATGTCCCATGATTCAGCTCGACTTACTCCCACATGTAACTCTATCATGCAACACAGAATCCGGCGGAAAAGAATTATGCTTCAGTAATGGAATCCCGAAGAGCACGAGAGACGGTAAAATCAGAAGTTCTCACATGCTCCCTTATGCTGAAGGGCACTTCATCGCGGAGATGATGAAATGAATGAGCCAGTAGCACAGTAAGGATCGACCCGATCAGAAGTTCACATGCTTCTGTACTCTCTTGTTTTTGCTCCCTATTCTTGTATGCTCGTCAGCAAGGAAACTCCATTTCTCAAACTACTGGGATGGTCTTCTTGGTAATGAATATGAATTCTGTGTCTGCATATCTGGAAGTGCAACCACTAAATATGTAGGTTTTCAGGAGCAATTGGCAAAGAATTTTTTTTATGAATAATTGGTAAAGAACTCTAGAAGAGAAGCGAATCAATCAATCACAAGTTCACAACCACCCGAGTCAGGACTTCAATCCAACTACTGGACCGAAAAGAAGAATTTAAAATAAATAAATAAAAAAGACAGCTGCCAGGAGTCATGGAAGATAAGCACCAGATTGGGTGCATCTATCACTAGCTAATCCTTCAAACTGTGGAAGAAAAAGAATGGGGGAAAAACAAAGTAGGACCTACAATACTTAAGGAGACATAACTCCAGTTCTGAAGTCAAACTACCCTTGGAAGGTTCAGATAGTCCACATCTTCTCCAGTCCAAGAAAGAAAATCTATGGGCCTTAGCTTGTAAAGATGCACATATCACAGTAAAGAATACCTGTAAGTGGAATCCCACTCTAAAATCATTACGGAAGAAACTGGGTCACCTCTGGCGCTGCAGAATGGCACTGCAGAGTTAAGACAAGTAGGAAAGAAAGGAGTTGCCACTAAATAAACCCACTCATTTTGCATGCGTTTTCTGCTCTCCACCATCACAGATGACCGACCATAAGTGAGATTGAATAGAGCCATTAAGAATCGGAATTGCTGGCAAGCTGTATGTTCTGCGGCAGGGGACAGTTTTGTTCTGCAATAATGCCTGCTGACTGGTTTTTTGGTGGTATCTGGCAGCCCATTCGACTCTTGTCCCAGTAACCTTCCTAAGGTGGAATTTACAGTCTAAAACTAAGCCACGAAGCAGAGTATCTAAATTTGCCCTATGATGCCTCGCATCCTAACCAAGGTCTCGAGCCCGTACTCGTCATGAGCTGCAAAGGTATCGTTCATATTCACACTGGGGATGATGAGAACAGATATTATGTGTGACCCGTGTAACCAATGCAATTATGAGTGAATCAGAGAAACGGTCTCGCAAAAGCAAATTAAGGCAAAAGAAGCATTCTTCTTCATCGGTTCAATTGATTTACACAACATGAGAATTGTCATTTTCATGTTTTTACTCTGGAAAGCCGGCATGCGTCCAGAGTGACACTACACCGGAGAAACTGGATCAACACAAAGCTATGGCCCAATCTCCAAATTGTATTATTCAGAGTACAGCTACAACATGTTAGATCCAAATTCAACCGAAGGGGGCAACAACAATTCGATAAATTGGAAGGTGTGAAAAGCTGGGGGCAACAGAACAAAGTCCGACAATAAAATGACATGGCTCAGGGTGCCTTCCACATTCTATTCTATATGCCAAACACAGGAATGGTAAACCTCATGCAAGACATGTAGCGGTCTGATGATTCTCCCAACTCTAAATATCCATTGGGGCAGCAACCTCCTCAGCTGCTGGGTCGGCTTCTCCCTGATCAGGTGGAGCATCACCTGGTTCAGGAGCGGGAGGCTCATCCTCTCTGACAATTTCAAAAGCATCAATCAGCTGCTGAACAGTTTCCTGACCAAGTATGTGGAATGGCTCCCCAACTCCAACAACAGCAACTGTGCATATTGAGCTCTGGAGTTTCTCCCCTTGCAAGGTCTCCCTTACTGAAATCAATGCATCTTTGATCAGATCTTCCCTCGAGGAGTCCATAAAGCTCTCGAACCTGCGCTCCAAATATGTCTTTGCAGCTTGCGAACGGGACCCAATTGCAAAAGCTTGGTACTCAAAGTAGTTCCCACTTGGGCAGTTGTAGTAGAGATGGGCACCTGATTCATCTAATCCAGCAACAAGTAGACCAACACCATAAGGTCTTTTCCATGAACGTTGAGTGCAAACCTACAACCAAGGGTAATCCAGATACAACAATTACACTGTCCATTTCATATATGAATATCTTATGTTTTATGATCTTAATCCTTCAGGCTATAGCAGGTGCAGAGCAAGTGAAAGGGAATGCAACAGAACCACTTTATAAAAGGACCTGGTTGTCACAGTGATTCCATACTTGAGGCATTTCTCTTCCTTTAGCCAAATGTAACACCAATGTCACAGAGTTAAATTGAGTCCAATTTATCTTTCTTTATTTTTTTAAGGTATATTTCATAGAAAGAAGTGACAAAGCACCTCTAAGCAACTCCAGATTAACAGAACCCAGTAATTTCACTGCGAGCCCTCACAACTAAATACATCCAGTCACTTTTACTAATGCTTCCAAAATCTTCTCATTCCTTGTTCATCGTAAAAGCAACTAGTAGTGAAAATTCATACTAAACAAACACACTGGCAAGATGTTAATTATATAACTATCACCTCTATCAACTAGTTCTTCCCTTCTGGACCAATGAAACTTGAGCACCAAACTCAATGCATCAATTGATCAGTTGCACCATGTCAGCTACTATAGTCATCTACTGGATTAGGAAATGAGGCAAATCAGCGTTGGATCACCAGGACTTGGTTGAATCATGAATTCTCCCCAATTTCCCATTGTTAGTAACTAACTGAATAAACAGAGCCTTCTTTATTCAATTTCCTTCTTAGTGATCTTTGCCCTATCACCATAGCCGGACAATGAAGGCGCAAAATTGGGGCAAACTGTGACAGGTACCTGGGCCTTATCAGCGAGCTGAACTACAAGCCGACCGACCGGGAGCGGCGACTCATAGGTGAAGCTGTAGTTGATGCATTCGTTGCGCATATACCGGGAGAGGACGCGACCATCGGCAGTGAGGCCAGCGATTGCGACGCCAATGTGGTCGTCAACCTTGAAGATTTTCTTCTGATGGGACGTGAGCTCGGAACTAGCCTTATTGACGCAGGCAAGCACGACATGGGTCTTGGATCGGAGGCCGATCGCAGCTGAGCCCTGCTTCACCGCTTCCATCGCATACTCCACCTGGAAGAGCCGCCCCGCCGGGCTCCAGGTTGTAACATCGGTGTCATACTGGTTTCTGAACATGGTGACTGCGAAGCCGTCTCAGAGGGATCGAAATGCGGGAATTATACTGTTCACTGGAGCTGCAGAGCAGAGCTGAGAGGACGGGAGGACATGGAGGAAATTAGGGCTTTATTCTGTCATTTCTTCTTCCACAAGGCAGTGACGGAGAGAGAGAGGAAAGACACCCGAGAGAGGAGTGAGCTAAGGTCAGACGAGAGTCAACGCAGAATTGGCTGTATCATTGGGCGGGGCCTTTATTGGGCCTAGTCCTATATTGGGCCTGGGCCCATTAGAGTTCAGGTAGTCTTTTGAACCTTGAACTATAACATGTTGAGTTAGTTATCTTCTCTGCGTAATACAATTACTGCTCCTGTTTCTCTCTCTCTCTCTCTCTCTCTCTCTCTCTCTCTCTCTCTCTCTACACCATTTCAACTTTCAAAGTTCACTCTTGAAAAACCGAAATAGCTTGTAGTAATGGTTGTATAACACAGTATGGTTACTTTTCTTCGACTATGCTCACCATTTGAATTACCATACTGTCTATGATGTAACTTTTTTTAACTTTGGATATGATATTTGATAAGATGGGTCATAATTAAAGCAATTAAAAGATAAAAGGAGAAGATGCCAATTTGCTGTGTGGGTTCTGTCCCATTTCCCAAGCCATTTTGAAATTGGGGAGTGGGGTCTCCACTTTTTTTATGCAGATGAAAGTATGAAGTTATCTCTGTTTCGTCAACAGCACAGGCATCCAAATGGTAGATGATGATGATAAATTATAATAATCTTTTAAAAAAAGTTCCCATAATTTGATTTGTTTATCTCTCTGTAAATTCTACATAATAGAAGCAGAGTAGCTACTTTGGCAAATGTCACGTTCCAATAATCATTCTCCAACCGAATAGCAGAGCCGAGGAGACTGGGCTTGTCTCGTGCTCGATCAGTTGCTTCATGACCGAATTTGAATGCTAAATTTTATGGGCAACTCTTAGTGGCCAGCCAGAGTTTCTCATTTTTAAGATTTGGACGTCGGATCCCGTTCTTGAGATGTCTCAACCTCTTCATCCTGACCGATAGATGTCAGGCCTGAGATTTCCTTGTTGACGCTATTACCCACTGATGCTAGAATCGGGGACGTGTACAAGTACCGGGTAGAAGATTCAATCTTGCATCTATGATCATGTAAGAAGCCATTCAGGATTTCAAGCTAGTAGTAAAGACCCCAAAACATGCTGTTCAATGGTATAGCAACATTGATTGGCTCAAGCAGTTCGAACAATATATTGCTAATGGAATTCGATCTTTATCATCGCATCATTGATATGTTCATGTCAATATCCCAGTTACACGATGAGGTGAAGTGGATGGTCTCTCTTGCTCATGACCTACAAACTATGTTAACTGTTCTTCATCAGGATCTTCGATCTCTGTGTCTGGGAAACTGAAATACACCTGCAGATCGAGCAGGGAGAAATCTGATTTTCGCCAGAGTTAGTGTGGATATAAGTACCGGGCTCAAAGAAAGCAGCATCATCGGCTTTTCTTCTCTGAAAATTGAAGCAATCCAATCACTAGCGGAGCTCTGCTGTGTTTCAAATAACGGTCCCATCCTTAATGGTCGCGTTCTTGAGTATGACCGTGATCCCTGACCTGATGTAGAATCCTTCCTTGGGCCTGTCCGCTTCTTCAACACCCTGAAAACTCAGAAGCCCCTCCATTTGATGATTGTATAGGGATGCACATCAACCTAAAATGTCTACCAATAATGTCATTAGCCCGAGAAAAGCTGAAAGCCTATACTTACATCAGTGTTCTTGATAACCACGTCTTTACCAATCTTGGCATTCTTGTCGATTATGCAGTTCCTTAAAGAAACAGACGAAGCCCGTCAGGAGAAAAATTATAAAAACATGCACGTATGCATTGGATTTTTCTAATTGAAAACTTCCCGAGGGAAGGGGGCAATTGTTGAGAACTCACATTATCTTGGTATTCCGACCTACACCGATGGGGACCTTCTCTTCCGCCAGGGCGGCTGCAATCTCCGACTCAGTCTGATAGTAATCTGCCCCCATCATCATAGTGTCCTGAAAAGGAACATTCAAGAATCAACTCGGAAACCTTCACAGCATCTTCTTGTTTAGCTCAGGCGACAACCACAAACTTTTGTCAATACCTTGAGCTCGACACCATAATCTAAACGGGAGCGCACACCCACGATAGACTGTTCAACACTGCATTCTTGGAGGAAGCAACCATGTGATATTATTGCATCAACAATCTGCACAAATGTGACCCACCATTAGATGCCAGACTAAGCCCTTCAAAAGACATGCATGTTTTCTTCAAAACCATACCCGGCATTTCTCAACTTTCGTGGGTGGTAAGAATCTCGGGGATGTGAAGAAGGGTGTTTCTGGATCATAAAACTCAAACTTTGGAGGCTGCACCAAAAAATGCACAACACATACAACAGATGTGAGCGAGCAAAAGTTCAGTTTTCATCAATCAAAGAGCCTTATTCAAAAAAGCAACCAACCTGCTCTGTAAGTGCCAGATTGGCATCAAAAAATGACTTAACCGTCCCAATATCCTCCCAGTAGTCTCTGAAAAGATATGCCTGGGGTCCAAACATAAATATAAAAATAAAGCGATTCTTTGGGGAACCAAGCTAATTAGTTTAATCTGTGAAACAACCAGATAATCACAAAAATCCGACCTGGACATTATGCTCCCTTACTGCAGATGGAATAATTTCAGAGCCAAAATCATTGCAAGAGGGATAAGTCCACCTAAGTAGCTTCAGCAGCACATCGGTCTTAAACACATAAACACCCATTGAAGCGATGTATGGGAGCCTCATTGCTTCCTGCTTTGATAGCCCAAGAATAGTCGTATCAACTTGCTGCATCGATTGGGTTAAAAAATGAAAAAGAATTATTTACAGGAAAGTCAAAACATGGATACTAGAGAAAGATCACTCTTCTTCAGCAAATCAAACAAAAGTACCATCATGAATCAAAAATTCTAATTACATGTGTGATAATATTGAAACTTGTACAAACGAATTCTATTGAACATACCATTTCTCTCAATTTATTGACCTTTGGTTTCTCCACAAAGTGAACTATCCTTCCAGTTCTATCAATCTTCATCAGTCCATAATCTGATGCTCGGCTGCAGCACAAAGAGAAAAACTTGTCAAATTTAATGTTCTAAGGGAAACTTTTGCAGTGAGTCAACAATATCAGTAGAGACAGACATATGCAGCGACCTCAATCTTAAAAACCCCAAGAAATTATAAAGGTACAAGCATAATATCCTATCTTTCCAATGTGCGGTGAATAGTGAATAAACGAGACAAATACCTTTGATCCATTGGAACACATGAAACAGTGATATCAGCATCTGTATCAATATGTTTCTGCAAGCAAGCTAATCAAAGTGTTAGAAAAGATCCTTTCTTTTCTGCTGAAACAGACCAATATTTGTATTGATAAGGAGGTCAAAGCAGTAGTATCCTTCAAATGTAGCGTGTAGAAAAATGAAAATTAACAAAGAAATTATGGGGGAAGAAACTTTCACCTGCACAAAGTCCATGTAGTCCATCCTGTACAGATGATCTCCTGACAAAATCACAATATTCTCCACATTCTTGGTCTTGGCCTCCTACAGATATCAGTTTGAACCCACCATTGAACTTCAAATAGAAACCTATATACCAATTATGAAATTCCGAAAATTTTAGGTGACAATTTACCTCAAAAACCCATATAAATTGCCTCACAGCATCGGCAGTTCCTTGGAACCACCTCTTCCCTGCTTCTCCTGGTGTTTGAGTTGCTGCAAGAACCTGTTTGGATGCAGAAGACGTCAATAAATAACTATCTTGCTAAACTTTCATCCTTCATAGTATGACGAAAGTATCAAACCAAAAAGGTTACCTCTACGAAGCCATCAGCAAAGTGAATACCATTGTCGAAATTATAGGTACGGGACAGGTGGCGGTTGAGGGAGAAGGAGTTGAACTGTGTTAGGATGAATATCTTTCTTATACCACTGTTAATGCAATTACTCATTGGGATATCAATCAATCGGTAACACCCACCAATAGGAACCTGTGGATCCAATCAAAATGGATCATCAAACAGATATGGCATCTTTCCTGCAATTAAGAAAGGAGAGTGCAGTGTTACCGCTGGCTTTGCCCTTCGACTAGTGAGAGGAAAGAGGCGGGTCCCTGCGCCTCCGCCCAGTATGACTGAAGCAACCTTCTTCGGGTCGGCTCTCGGCGTCACCAGAGCAGGGGGTTGAAAAGTCTGGAAACATAAGTCGATTATTAAGTGAATAATCAGAGATCTAAACTAACTTCTTTCATAAAGGATTAGACAACGGAAACAAGAAGTGGTTCTCATCGCTTTTCCCAACTTTTGCCTACAATGTCACCATTAACTACCACTGGAAGGAACAATAACAACGAATACTACTAGTACGTAAGGCGATCAAGATTATGTCCAGAGCAGATAAATGAGAGCTAAAAAGGCTAAAAACGCTGGGCGAAAACTGTGAAAAGTACCATGATCTCGGTGTCAAAGTCCGTAGTGAGAACGGAGCGAACGACAGAAGCCCCAGTGTTATAATGCTTAAAGCCCTTCTCTTTTCTCGGTGCTTTCCAACTCTGAGCCCCAAATTGGCTATTGATCTTCCAACTCCCTCTGACACTATCTCCCCAGAAGCACCCACGACAATTTCTGGGGAGAGCATTGGGCTTTACGCATGTGAAGTAAGAAGAGTCCATCTCTGCAATAGGGCAGAACAGAGCAGAACCCAACAAGAATCGATCAAACACGGTCAAGAATGATTCAGTAGAGATTCATCAGGTGGGCACACTGTTTGTTCTCTCGGGGAATACAAGCATCAAGCCTTGGATCAAGAAAGCAAAAACGCTGTACAGAGATTCCTAACTTCACTGCAGCCACAGGCCAGCTATAATGATGTGAAAGGCAAGGAACAGAAAACGATCCAAAGGACTAAAAGATTTTCGTATCAAGACTTGCCTAATGGAGAGATTCTATGATCAAGAACTGGAAATTTCCAATTTCAAGAACCTCCCTGTCCCGGAGAAGGGATCAGAGGGTGGCCACAAAGTAGGAAACATACAAAGCAAAGCAAATATGCTGTTGGTCTGGAACACGAATGTCTAAGGAAGAAATCTTCAAAAACTGTCCATAGAATTTACCGGGATCATAAATTTGGGAAATAATATATATATATATATATATATATTGTATCTGACTCTTCATTTGGAACTGGTTAATTTAATATATGTATGGGATAAGATTATTACTTACAATGTATATGTTAATTTAGTGCGGTTGTTATCGGAAAGTTCTAAATAATTTATTATATTTTAGGGTGTAAAAACCTTAATATATGTTTTCGGAAGCATAAGAAGTATAGCATATGAAAAATTTTCTATATTTAGTTTTAAAAAATATGGGGAGGATCTTATGGAACAACGTTGAAGCGCCACGTGGCAAGGATGGCCCAACAGAAGGCCCCTTCCTCCCGACGTCGGTGACCAGCTCCAGCAGCCACGAAGATGTGGACGGGGGGAGATTTTTAGGGGATGGAGAAGAGAGTGGGGCCGGGGCAGTACGTATACGTGGCTATCACATCAGAATGCACCGCTTCCCACCTGATAGCTGGACCGCAACCGCAAGGGCTTCATTATGTGCTTCCTCCGCGACTCGGCTTTCGACCCGAGAATCGGTAAGGGACAGCACTCCGATCCGATGGACAGCGGAGGACCGTTGAACGCACCGTCAGAGACTAGTCTTGTGTCACAAGGAACACAGACATTGCTCAAAGCCCGCAATTGCCATAAAAGCTTCGGCAACATGAACCCCATTCAAGTCCAACCTTCAGGCGGTCCGATCGACCTACCTGAGGTTCGACTCGAGCCTACTCCAGGTTGTCCTCGTCAAGCTCGAGCTCGAGCTCCGTACCCATGGCGCTCTTGATCTGTACGGGCTGGATCTATCGCAGAATCACAGATACTGGTTTTTATTATTGTGCTTGAATTTTTTTCAACCGTTGGTTCGGGAAATGTCTTAAATCCTTACGAAAAGATAAAACTTTTTTTTACAATTAATAAAATGAACTCGAAATTACATCTATTATTCCTTCGAGTTTTCTGCTTATTCTACCTCATTTGACAGCGGCCAAGCGGCGGACCCGGAGTAACTTCACCGCAGTCGAAATGGATCCCGGGGGGTTTCGCCATAAGAAGACGAGGGGGAAAGATCTCGAGAATGCAAGTTCCGATGAATAGCCTGAAACGCGGATCAGGGCTTGTCCGTCGAATACAGCAGCAGAAGCTTCGGAATAGTTTGCTCAGAATCAGACAGTTACTCAGGTCCGATGAAATGGTAATAACAGTTGGCATATTTGTATATACATATAAATATATGTGCACATAATTGCTACGTACAAATAAAACACACGCAGGGGGCGGTGTACATGACTGATCANAACAAATTACACACACGCAGGGGGCGGTGTACATGACTGATCACGGACAGGGCATCTTCGTCGGCTTCAAAGAATTGTGTATATGTGCAGTTTCAAGCTCTGGTGTGACTAGGAAGAAAAGACGAGTATCTTGTTAGTCCAAGAAAAGATGGTGAGGCTTGGAATTATACATGTCACGTGAAGTTTCTTTTAGCTCGGAGTTGGCTCAGTTTGTCCCTCCATTGGGCTGCGATAACACATCACAAGGTTTGCACGAATCAGTTCAGAGATCAACAAATTGTCATGTCGATGAGCTAATACACTCTGCTCACGGATTGTTGCAAGTCAATTGGAGTCAAAATGACAACCGTTCAAACAACCAGAGAGAAACAAAAGTATCTCTCGTAATTTATTATAGTTTTCATCTTCATGATATTTTTTTCCATCAGATTCTGATTCAACACTTACCTGTGTATAATTTTGTAAAAGGATAGACATCCACGGATCATTAATTTGCAAAGTAGTTCATGGACTGAAAGAAGAGCACCATTGTCAAGCCATAGACTTTGCAAGCATTTTACTCCCTACTTTAGCAAGCATAAGTAGTCCAACAGACCAACAATGCAAGAGGTTTGGTTCATTGTTTTGCATAAAAAGAAACCAATTTTGACAACCATGAGATCATAAAATCCGTTTCATCTATTAAACTTCATAACATGGCCATGAGAAAAGAAGTTTTTGTTCTACCTTCCAGATAATAAAAACGAGCAGAGGCAGCAGAATAAGAAGTCAAGGAAACTTACCAGCTTCTCTGTAGCGTTCCTCAACAGCAGCAGTCAACATATTTTGCACAAGGCTGAACTCTTCTGTCTCAAAGCATGGCTGGACACTGGGCCTGCAAAGCATTCATTCTTAATCAAATTATTACATCATGCTTCAGTGACCAAACTGACAACCAATATTATTAACTACCAATAATTTTTCTGTCGCCTGTACAGGGATTACGTCTTACCGACTGAACATGGAACAAACTGATATAATTCAAAGACACAGAATAAGATACACAGCGACAATATATACCTATCAAGCTCAGTGAATAGCAAGCTGTCTGTCACAGGAGATTGAGCCAA
Organism: Sonneratia caseolaris; assembly: GCA_900006705.1. Classification (NCBI taxonomy): domain Eukaryota; kingdom Viridiplantae; phylum Streptophyta; class Magnoliopsida; order Myrtales; family Lythraceae; genus Sonneratia; species Sonneratia caseolaris. The sequence goes on from CXYZ01012159.1 coordinate 26,346, forward strand.
CAATTTTCCAGATTCAATGACCCTCATCCCATCACTGTAGGCCAAGTACCTGTTAACTTGTATGGGCACCTGAAATAAAGTGCCAAAGGAAATTTAAGTTGCAGAGGACTGACCGATAAACTTTATGACTAGATAACATTAAATAAATACAATATATTTATAACATGGCTGAGGACCAGGCCAGAAAAGGAGTCAAAAGAAGGATTTTCTCCCCCTATCTTCCATATGGTCCAAGCAATGCCATTAAAAAACAGAATCTGAGCACATTTATCTGTACTCTAGTTACTAGTATTTCAAGAGTCATTTCACTTTTAAATAAACCCAATCAAAATTTACCTTGCATCTCACTCCAATGTTAATGGCATCTGATGGACGTAGGTCAAAGCTGACACAATCTGTCTTATCACCCACCTGTGGCATCAAACTTATGTGAGTAAATTGTGATTACTGTTGCAACAAATACACAGTTTATTAAAAGTAAGAAACACATATACAATTCCCTTAGAATGCTCCTCCTAACATTATGAGCAGATCACATGATCCCAATTGCAAATGAATGCAAGATGCATAATAATTGAGAGAAGAGCAACCAGTTGCAGGTATTACCCTTGAAAGGTATAGCCGAGCAAAGTAAGCCTCGTGGACTCTTTTAGTAACTCTGACAAGTTGGAGCTGTGAAGTTGTACCAATCACAACAGAAAAAATCATTACTGTCTGCCGACATAGTCAAGAGACAATGGAAGCAAGAAAGTACCTCATAGCCCATCCTCTCTATCATCTCCTTCACCACTTGATACATGGTTGGCCTAGCCTAAAACCACAGGGGATAAAGAGAGAGAGAGAGACATTCAGCTCCCCATTCCATCAAGGATGACCAATGAATATGATTAAGATTGGAAATGGAGGGATAGACATACAATCTGAACATTGCAAACTGCAGCCATGAGCCAAACACTTGGTGTTTCCACTGCCATCAAGGAATGCACATCAATTATATAAGGAAAACTGTCAGGAGTTAAGTCATTCCCATCAGATGCAAAAAGGATGCACTTACAGACAACTATAGGAAGGAGAAGACCAGTCCCATCCTCCATCTTCAGCACTATTGCAGGATGTGGAGCATAATCAGGTAAATGTCCTCCCTGAGGGTTATTATGGATGCACCTCAACTGCCGACCATCCCTCATTTTTATCATGAAACCATCTGCCCCACTCTTCACCTCCACTGGACATACCACAGTGTATATATATTATTTTTTTACATATTTTAACATAGTAAATTGCCACATGATCATGATATTGTAAAACTTTGACCCATACATCACATGTTGCTTTTCTAGCAAATGCATTACCTAAAGATTACCCCCTCCCCCCCCCCCCCCCCTCCCCTCCCTGCCGAAAAAAAAAGGAAGAGAGCAGTATACCTGCTTCAACAATACTGGATGTGACATAATTTTCATCATGTTCGTTGAAATTTTCAGCCATGTTCCCGTTTCCATTCGACGATGAACTGAAACTACATTGTGGTGCCTTGTATCTCTGAACCACAAATTGCTGGAAAACTTCAACTTCAGTCCTTTGCCTAAAGAACACTCTGCATCCCCACAGTTCACTTTTGAGGATTCTCGGCTTTGACAAAGGGCCATTCAGCAGAATGGTGTACATTCCAGCCTGTTTAGCATGAATTGGACAGACAATTGATCCTTGCAGAGACCCCATACTCCCTCACCCTTCAAAAACTACGACAACAACATCAATGTTAATTTTATATCTTGCTACATATTAAAGGGAAAAAAAATGATAGGCTACGCTAACAACACCCGCACCTAAGGGATTATTTTTTAGTGGTTTGAGGAAACATCAGGGTCTATGCATATCAGAAGACAATGTTGTCGCAACAAAGACAGCGAACAAGAAAAACAAATAAAATTGAGACTGATAAAGCAAAAGAGGGATAGCCAACTCATCGGAACTTCCCGATTTGGATGGGTATGGATATCTCTCACAGCACATGGGAAATAGATTGGAGCAGACATTTTCAGCTCATCGACAGCCAAAAACCATTATCGACAGCTTAAGCTTCAACAAACTCCTTAAAGCAATCAGAAACGGAAATTCACACGATCATCGCAAATATAACTAATCCAGCGTTCCAATTAATGCCTACATGACAAAATACCTGATAAATCCAATGATCGCAGGACAGCAAGAGGACGGGAAGACCTGTAGGGCACTCCTCGGATTGAAGAAGGGCACGGATCTCTAGTCCCCGCTCAGATTCCCTACGAATCGAGCATTCGGATCAAGCTGAACAGGGATCGGCGTACAGACACTTCGCTGGGGGATCTGACTTAAGGACAGCGAGGCTGAGCGTACGGAAGGAGGGGTGGGGTGCAGAGAGAGGAGCCGGCTGAATAATCGAAGGAGGGAACTGGGAGACTGATTGGAATCAGAAGTGACTGACAGAGGCAGGCTTGGAGATGGTGACGGCGGAGGCGAGAGAGAGGAAAGGAAAGGAAAGATTCTTCACGTCAAGATGGGAATCTCTTTTAGACAGGTGGGACCAGGACCGGGAATGGAGAATGTCCCACAGGAACCTCCATTTATTTTCGCAGTGAAATATTCATAAATTCACCTAAAAATCAAGTTATTCATTTTTAAAAAATGGAACCTAAAATAGGCGTATCATGTGATGCGAGCTGGGAAGAGATCCCGACGGCGCATGGACCCGACTTTGTTCCGACGCCGATTTGATCCACGCGCCGTTCGTCGGGGGCCGAGAGCTTCACCGCCGTACGATAACGATAGAAATTGCGTTTTCCAGCTCCAAAGTCGACGCGGGGAGTGAAACTGGGATCTGGAGAAGCTCGAGTTGACTGTGAATCGGAAGCCGCTTGGATGTAGATGTGGCAGAGCTTGTGCTCTCAAAGTTATCTATTGGAAGGTTCATGGATCTGATTGTGATGCTCTCTGCTGATCAGGGCCGCTCTGCAACGCATTATTAACACCAGTCTATTTAAATGCAGGCAAATTTCTCATCTTTTTTCGTCATGTTACCTGCAGAACTTTGGAGCTGAGGTTCCATGAGCATGTCTCACTAAATACCCAATTATTTATGAACAGTGTTTCTTTTTCCTGTTCCATTTCACGATAATGAGTTACAGTTGCTACTATTCACTCTGTCTGTGAGAAAAATGCATCGTTCTTTTTCTGTTGATTCATTCGGTGAGAGAATGATTTAAGAATGATATTTTGCTTGCTGGACCGCTCTAATCCCTTACTTGGTCTGCAATGCTCCAACAGAATGATCGATGCACAAATTATTCTTCCAAAACCGTATTTTGTGAGTTGATTCAAGAATTTCGGTGCATAAATCTGATTGATGGGTAAACTGCAGGCAAATGGCCACACCATGGGAGCCCCACAAGGGCATCCATACAAGAGGATGCACTACTTCTACACGTGGCAAACCTTGTTCGAGATCCATATGAGGTATGTGCCCATCAGTCTCATCACCCGTGGCGCCTATGGCATTGTCTGTTCATACATCAACAGAGAGAATCAACGAGAAAAGTGGCAATTAAAAAGATGCACACTGTCTCTGAGAATTGCATTGACACACCGACAAATCTGGGTTAGATAAATCTCCTTAGGCATCTCCAGCAAACATGCCATGATTCCTATCCAGAGAACCTTGTGTATGAGTTCGTGGACTCTGATCTTCATCATATCATCGAGTCTTCTCAAGCACTTACATTGACCACCGCAAATATTTCCTCTTCCAGGTACTCAAAACCTGTTCATGCCACTTGCTGCAATAATGCAATACCACTTGATGCAAAAAGCTGGTTTTTGTAAGAATGATGGGCTTTGTCGATATTATTATTATTATTATTATTTTGTTGCTTTCAGAATTCAAGACAAGCAGCTACTATCTGCTGAATTATGTTGTCGTTCCTGTGCTGTTGTAGATGTTAAAATGTTGCTTGTATAGGAAACAAGTTTGCATAAATAGCCAAATGTCTTCTTCCTTACTTATTTGCTTTATCCAGCTTTCGCAAAGATAGGGGCAGTATTTCATCATCAACAAACCACTTAAAGGATTTCAAGATCGATGAATATCACACCTTTTAGTTCTAAACATACTGAAAAGAGCTTCTTCTTCTTCAGCTGCATGGATACGGTCTCTCAAACTTTTCCCAAGGCTATAAGAAATCTTTAGCACATAGGGTCGTATCAAGTGCATGATTTGTCCTCTAACGTGTCTGATGCAAAACATCAAGCTACAGCCCCGAAATTGGGGTGTGATTTTTATTGGTAAATTATATTGGCAGTCTTTTAATATTCCAGGGAGATATCCTGAAGTCGATTTTTAACTCCAGTTTCAATTTCAGAATGTAGTTGCCTCGAGGCCTGATGTACCTCCACTCAGTAATATCCTACACCACCTGAAGCCCTTTTTTTTTCCTTAGCTGAATAACATCACCTGAAGCCTTACTAATGCAGATTATGATCTATTATTTAAAAAAAATCCACATTATGATCTAAAGTTACGTTATTTTGATTTGGCTCATACAGGCAACAGCGAGGAGCGGTTCATGAATGAGTATGTTGTGACCTGCTGGTGCTGGTAGCCACAGCTTCTTCTTTGCTGTGATAAACTATGGGGACACCTATTGATGTCTGGTCTATGGCCTGCCTCTTTGCAGAGCTTCTTCGATGGAAAGCTTTGTTCGCAGGCACAGAATGCCTAAACCAACTAAAGCTCACCATCAACGTCCTAGGAAGCCGGATGGAAGAGCACATCAAATTCACTGATTACTCAAAGGGCAGGGACATCAAGCCCCTCACTCCCCAGGGACCCCCTTCTCCCAGCTCTAACCACATGGCCATCCTCTGGCAATAAATCTGCTTCAGAAGATGCCCATTTTCAACATACGAAGAGGATCAGTATGACAGCGCCCGTACGATGTGGCACCACTACTCGACCAGACATGCAACACCCCTGTTCAAGTCCCAACTGATCTGGAAATAGACCAGGGCTTGGGGTAAGACATGATCAAAGGAGATGATGTGGATGGGGATGCTCCATTGGGATGTACCTATACTATATAGTGTTTTATGATACATGCATAAACCATCAAATTTAAGGCAAACGTTGCAGTATGAAAGTGTGTGTGTGTGTATAATTAACCAACCTTAATTGGTTGAATGAGCCGAGTAATGTGAACGTTGGAAACCCATGAATAGAAGAACATTACCCTTGAATGAGCCGACCGAGATTGAATGCAGATAGTTAGGACTAGTTAGACTTTTAATACCAGGTAATTTATGCTAAAAATGTACAATGTATGAAAAGATACGTATTCCTTTGATCGTGATTCTTAATTGTTATCCTTTGTAAAGTTGCTACAGCCCTCGATCACTAATTAGAGCATCTAATTACATCCTTAAAGAAGCTTTGCTATCCCTGGCTCATATTTTTTTAAAAATTAGGACTTGGTTGCTTAATTAGGCTTGGGATTTGAATATGAAAAGTAAACTACAATGTATGCACATACATTCTGTTCACACACACACACTAGTTTTCAATTCTCTCCCGGGAAAAGACAACCTCAGTCCCTTCTCTGCCCATGATGTAAGGAAGAGCAGAAAAATCTCGCCCTTTCGAAGACGTATTTCCTTTAGCAATAAGGTTGTGTGTGGACCATACATCTGCTAATGTCCTCAACCTGGGCGAGCAAAAGTTGGGTATCCACTCTCGGCAGAAGGGAAATACGAACTTGATGGCGGATTTCATGGGCTGTTATATGATCGCTTGAATGATAATTCGAAACATAGGATATTACAATCGCTTGAAATATCTTCAAGCATAGGAACCCAAAACCGGTGCCCGAAAGGACACCTGATAATATGATGATAGCAATAAATTTATTGCTATCTCCTACCAGAACCCCGACCGCAGGTGTGATGTCGAGCAAAACTTTAAGGTACTGCTGATTTGGTTCTTGTTCTCCTCAGGCAAGGCAACTAGTGCAACCGCTGTGCTCCCTTCCTTTAATTAAAGATTGCATATGGGTTTTGATTGGCACTTTACGAGCCCTATAAAGAGAGGGAACAAAAAGTTGAACGCTGAAAACCACCAAATTATATATTCAAAAAATCAAAAAGGAAAAAGAACACTGTCCGCTTTAATGCAGCAGCTAGCACATGGTGTAGGGCTTTACAGGTTAAACACGGAGAGATGAAGTATATTAATTTTTTTTCGAATCGTAAGTGTGGCATAAAGGAACGGAAGAAGGATTACTAACGACCTCTCGATCCCATATCTAACAGTGCTTTGCAATTAAAGCACTCCTCCCTTCTATCTTCTCCCTCAGCGGTCATTTTAACTGTCATTCTGCTGTGATTGCATGTGGGATATGTACTGCAGATGGGGTGTACCACATGCGCTTATCTTCCCACTTAAAGCCCCAAAAATCATTCTAATCCTAAAACCATTTTTCTTTCTTTTCTTTCTTTTTGATCATCTGTTCCAAAGATAACACAGCACTCACCTGTCAATTTGGCTCATCTCTCCTTCATACCATAATCTCAACCTTCTCATATACCACCATCTCATGATTGATAACCAAAACATACAAAATTGCCCATCATGCAAGCTTGCCTCTCTTCATCCCAACTTCTGGTCGTTTGCCGGGTCGGTTCTGTGCTTGGCGCCATTTGTGCAAGTAGGTTCCTCAGTACCCGCACATCGGAGTCGGAAAACACTATTGGGCTAGGTAACGTTGGTGTAGGTGTAGCCTCGGCAAGTTGGGATATGGAAGGCATGTGAATGGAGCTTGGATGCAATCTCACTTTTCGAAAAGTGCCTCTCCCTATACTGGTAGATCACTCATGGAGCCCTCCTCACTACATGTTCATGTTCACATCAGTTGGCGTGTCTCCGTCCTCTCACATTCAATAAAATCAACTTTTCCCTCCAAGTTGCATACCAATGAGAATTTTTTTTCCCCCGAGATCCTATTTCTTTCTTCTTCTTCTTCTTTTTTTCCGAAGTAGGTACTCAACAACGAATCCTCTATGCATTACCACGAGCTAACATGGTATCACAGGGTGATTTTGCAATTTTAACCGGTCAGGTTAGCTAGAGAATTTTTTAAAAAAAAGAATAAAAAGATGACCAATTGAACAATTATGATGGACTGCTAATTTAACTAATTCCAAGAATTTCCTTCTGTCGAAACTACTTTAGAATTTGTCTTTTTTTTTTAACTCTATGCTCTGCCACTATGTATAATAATGAACTTTCCTCAATAAGAACTGTTGCTTGGGCTCTCGGGAAAGAGAATCGAGAAAAGAAAAGGAGTGGTAGATTTCATTAGCACGGCTTTTGATGCTTCGTGTGTCTATCGTACAGCAGTGAATCTCCACGATAATAATAAAGGGTTTTCTAGGGTCCGAGATTGGGTCATGTCTCCTTACCCATATAAAAGTGATGGGAAATATGAATGATATTCAAGGTATAGAATTCTATACGCACACATAGACGAGACCCTTGCCGAGTAATCCCAAGAGCTCCGCATTCTATTCTTCCATCCGAGTCGGGAGAGAACGCAAACTCTTCTTAAGCTTTCTATCATTCTCTGCCTCTATCCTGTCCTTATTCATTTCCACAGGTACAAGATCAAGGAGATCCATAAAGGATTGATATAAACATTACATGCATCAATTTAGGACTAAGTGATTATGAATTCGACTTTTATCAATCAAAATTTCCATAATAACCCTTTAATAATTTATTTCTCTTGATATCTTTTAGTTTACGTGGGGGCAAAAGATGAGGGTGCCATGGTAATATCCGGTGAGGTCTCACAAGTCAGGCCCCACCTTTCATGTCATTTTCTCTCTTCTCTCTTGATAGAGAAAGAGAGGAACTTGTTACCTTTCACGCTACTTTCTCAGCCAATGAGCTATAGATCGGGCAGGCAAAACAAACAACACGAAGCTCGCCTTTTCCCAGTTCCGACGACAACACGGCCTGGAAACACCAGTGGCCTTCTCACAATTTTCACGGCAAAGATGAACAGATTAACGTCTTGCGAATAGTGTTGCTGGTTCCGACCGGAAAAGTAGCCTCGGGAATTGTCAGCATATGTTGGCCTCACAAACATAGGACGGCATCTGAGCCGTTGCTTCCGATGGAGTTGTTTCTATAAACGCAAAACATCCAGCCATCCTCCCCCAAGTTTTGTCCGGTATCTTCTTTTGGGCGGTTAGCTGACATTATATCTTGGCCACCCTTAAATGCCTCAACATCTGTCAAATTTCATATATTCTCAATCTCCATTTTTTAGACAAGAAACAAAATGGATTTTCAAGCTAGTACAAGAGAGGATTTTGAAAGGAAAAAAAAAAGGGGATGACCCATCACATTTTCGAGCGAATTTTTTTACCTAATTTTGTTGTAACATCCCGACCTCATCACCAAAAGTATCAACACAAATACCCTTATGATACTCCTGCACAGAACGTCAGACATTAACGAGGGCGACCAAACTCCCCTTCTTAGACCGTGGGCTCCTGGGACGGTACAAACAGTTCTCTACCAACTCAGCTCAACGACAGCCCCCAAATACATCCTACTGGCAATCCCTTAGAGTTGTGGGTCGGGATTGACTCTAGTATCATTTGCAACATCACCAAGACATCGCTCAAAATTGATATAGATTAAGGGCTCTCAGAATCACTTGATCTCATAAAATTATATACCCAAGCCATCCCCTAGCATGACTGGCATGAGATTCGCAAAACGCGGCAAATTCCATTCCTTTAACTCCAAATTCCCTTTGGGCACTTGGACTGTGGTTCAAGACTGGCTCGGACACCGTTCGTAATATGACAAACTCATCACCCAAAAAATATCAATCTAACTAGTCTCGGGATCTTAGTGTGCCTTAAAAATATACCTAAAACCTCACCCATACACATCGAGTATGGAACTTGTGGGGTGTGACATTTATGCGTAATTAAGATGGAACCAATCTACATCTCATTCAGGAAAAATCTGCAACATAAAATTCCATCCGCCCTTATTCCTCACCAGCTTTTCTAAATCGATCGAGTTAGGCATACCTCGAGGGCAAGAGATCTTTTCAGTACAAACTCCACGCCTAAGGTTTCCCACTTGTTTAGCTTTTGCACATTTCATGATATAGGTTTAGCTCTCTCTCTCTCTCTGTGTCTTTCCTCTCAGCTCCTTTGGCAAGGATTTGAAAAAGGGAAAGATTTCGAAGATAGGCCAAATCGTCAAACAGCTAAGGAACAGAATCATTTCATGCTTTGGTCTCAACAAGAAAAATTAGGCCCTATTGCCACCTATTTATGATATATATTCTTTATACATAGGGGCAAAATTAGAAATTGGGCAGCCAATAGATTACCCAAACTCGCATATGTAGGCCTTCTATGGTATATACGTTTGAGGAAATCATGTTAAAGATGTTAAGGGTAACAATATATTGAGCAAGACCAGAGATAAGGGTTTCCTTCGAGTGAAACTCAACACTTGAGAACCTGTACTTCTTTCAACTTTATGATGTCTCTTGTATGGCAGAAGTGAGAAACTAATGGTCGAATTAAAGCAATATGTGGTTGCATTTTAGATGATCGTAAAAGTAAGTTGCCATCCTCAAATTTTAAAAGAGCAAGTTATATTCTTCGAAATATATGCCCTAAGGAGAGAGGTCAACATCGCTAAATTTTCAAGATCTTGGATTTCAGATTCTGTATATAGAAAAAAAATCATGATAAGAAGAAATACACATTTCAGAAAACTAATCTAACTCGATCTGAATCGAAGGATTAGGCTACTTGAACACCANCAGTCTTTCTCGGTCGAGTTCCTTTACTGGTTCTATGTTTTCTCAGAAATCGCTTCTTGATCAGTCTCCAGCTCGAAGCTTGTAGCATCACCATATATGTCAACTGATTAGACATATATAGGCAGATTTTATATCGATCGGTTAGCTAGCTAGAAAATCGCCCTGTGGTCGGTCATACTGTTGTGAATTTCGCGCACCATTAGTGCTAGTCCTACTTTGGTGTAAAAATACTATGGCACGCTCTAACGGTAATTCCTCGGGGATCACCCCGTATATCTCGAACTCGGGCTCTGAGAACAACTTGCTGCTGCTGATGGACCAAAGGAAGCGCAGGAGGATGGTATCAAACAGGGAGTCGGCGAGGAGGTCGAGGTTGAGGAAACGGAAGCATCTGGATGAGCTAATGACCCAGCTAGCCCAACTGAAGGCGACCAACAGCGAGATCCTCATGAGGATCGGCTTCACAACTCGGCAATTGGTGACGGTCGAGGCCGAGAACGCCGTGCTCCGGGCACAGATGGTGGAGCTGGGCCGGAGGCTCGAGTCCCTCGACGAGATCTTGAGCTACATCAACTTGGGGAACGTTAATGGAGGGTTCGAGGATTACAGTCCTTTTGATGCGAGCCCGTTGATGAACACGGTGGGAAGAGTTGCGAACCAGCACATGATTGCAGCAGCTGCTAGTGATGTATCTGAGTACTAAATCTAATTGAATGGCTCTCAACTCCACACACGAGTGGAATTGTGTAATGGGGAGGGTGGGCCCAAATCAGAGGTTCATATTTCTAAGTTACATATTACTAGTAATTAATTAGCATGTTGTGTTTTATTGGAATCGGGATGTGCTTGTCTGTCTGTACATAAATTTATATATATAATGAATATTCTCGTTATAATTTTTATGGTGTTTTTTTTAAAAAAAATTCATGTAATGACCATTATCAACAAAATGGGTAAAGAATTGTACGAATTGAATCAATTCGAATATGGCATAATTATCCTCAATTAAATTTATAAATACCAAATATCATGTTATAATGAACTCTACCCTATGAGTTGCATTGGTTTGTGTTTGTACTTTCTAATTAATACGTACTTTGTATTAATCAGTAAACAAGAATGAAGTGGCAACTGTGCATTAAAGCGACAGCCCCACCTAGAGATTAATTTCCGTACGTGCTGCTACGTAATGCTCTGGTCGTGAGGGCCACATGCCGTCACATGCACATGGAAAAAAAGGAAAAGGGACCGATTAAGAACTACAGTTTGAGATTTCAGTGCTGAAGAGCCGCAGCAATTAGTGAACAAATACGATCCTGCTTGTCTCTTTCAATTTTGCCTTGTAAATTTGAGTCATTTGTTTCACTGGTGCGCTCGTGCGGACTCCATTCAACTGTCACAAAAAGAAGTGAAATGTAGCACGACGATAGGGAACCGCCACACAGTAGGCCAAATTCTTCAGTAGAATGACGTTGATCCATCCAATTCGCCCATAAGTTCAACGAAAACTCCTCAGCCTACACTGTGTGTGTGTG
>CXYZ01012159.1:37769-72370 GCA_900006705.1 Sonneratia caseolaris
GTGGGAAGAGTTGCGAACCAGCACATGATTGCAGCAGCTGCTAGTGATGTATCTGAGTACTAAATCTAATTGAATGGCTCTCAACTCCACACACGAGTGGAATTGTGTAATGGGGAGGGTGGGCCCAAATCAGAGGTTCATATTTCTAAGTTACATATTACTAGTAATTAATTAGCATGTTGTGTTTTATTGGAATCGGGATGTGCTTGTCTGTCTGTACATAAATTTATATATATAATGAATATTCTAGTTATAATTTTTATGCTGTTTTTTTAAAAAAAAATTCATGTAATGGCCATTGTCAACAAAATGAGTAAAGAATTGTATGAATTGAATCCATTCGAATATGGCATAACTATCATCCATTAAATTTATAAATACCAAATATCATGTTATAATGAACTCTACCCTATGAGTTGCATTGGTTTGTGTTTGTACTTTCTAATTAGTACGTACTTAGTATTAATCAGTAAACAAGAATGAAGTGGCAACTGTGCATTAAAGCGACAGCCCCACCTAGAGATTAATTTCCGTACGTGCTGCTACGTAATGCTCTGGTCGTGAGGGCCACATGCCGTCACATGCACATGGAAAAAAAGGAAAAGGGACCGATTAAGAACTACAGTTTGAGATTTCAGTGCTGAAGAGCCGCAGCAATTAGTGAACAAATACGATCCTGCTTGTCTCTTTCAATTTTGCCTTGTAAATTTGAGTCATTTGTTTCACTGGTGCGCTCGTGCGGACTCCATTCAACTGTCACAAAAAGAAGTGAAATGTAGCACGACGATAGGGAACCGCCACATAGTAGGCCAAATTCATTAGTAGAATGACGTTGATCCATCCAATTCGCCCATAAGTTCAACGAAAACTCTTCAGCCTACACTGTGTGTGTGTGTGTGTCTGAGTGATATATATATATATAAACAATTGACAAAATTCAAAATGGAAAAGGGAACCGCAATCCGGGGAAAAAATGAAATATATTATGATTTAAACCTGGAATGAACACAGAGAACCTAGAATTGAACCAAACCAAATCCAATAAATCGGTTCTTAACAAAGTGATTTTCATATAACGTATTCTTTTTTTGGGTGAAGTGATTCGAATTGTTACTAAGTCCAAAAGTTTTGCTAATATGTTCAACCTGTCAAACCTTTTGGAATGTTTCATTAATCGAATTAAACTATTAATTCTTGATTAACCGGTCCAAATAATCCTACACGGTTGGTTGTGTTTAACCAAAACTTCTAGCTTTCCGCACAGGGAGGAGCTGTTAAGCCATCCTCTGTCCTCTGTGCCGGACTTCGTTTAACGTAATTCAGTAAAAATGAAAAAGAAAAAGAAAAAGGAAAAGGAAAAAACACCGTGACGGTGACGCGCTGTCCGATTAATTTCGTCGGGTGGAGACGCACGTGTCAGTGCTGTGTCTTCACTCACTCCCATGCATCTCCCCTGTCCTGGCTACCAATCTCGTAGGACTCCGTACGTACATCCACGTGTATCAATTCCTTTATTACCACAAGCATAAAATAATACCCTTCTAGAAGTTAATTTATCGTTATTTGGAGAATTTTATCCATAATATTTAAGATCATCTTAATCATTGCTAAGCTTATAGTTAAGATAATTTCATGACTTATTTTACTCCTAAAAAAACATTGCAATAAGCATATTGTATTATCCTCATTATCATACTTGTTTAAGTGTATAAAAGCCACGTGTTGCTCTTTTGTGTGTGTGTGTGTGTGTGTGTTGGTCTCCTTCCCCTGACACCTTTCCAATGGTAAATGACCCATTATCCAAATCCCCATCCACCCCCACAACGAAGCCAATTCCCACCCATCCACTCTCTGCCTTCGTGAGATTATCTTTCTCGAGCTTACGTACGCCATCCATCTTTCACAAATTAAGGTGCCCCGAGCCACGCGGCACGCCACGGTATCCACACGTTTCACATTCACAGTGTAATGGGAATCGATACTTTGACCGACGAGGCGTGCTTGCAATTTGGGATGAAACTCACTCTCGCTCGTTCCTGCTGGCGAACAGGATGATCTTGATTTGTTTGACCTGAACTTGGGGGTTTGGTTGACATCCGTGGACCTCTCATGAAGAAGTGTGTGAAGTACGATCCACCTGATCTTTCCATTAATTTCAGGATGGGAGAGGGAGGGTCGATTTCTTGGTGAAGATCAGGACCCTGATCTCCCAGGCAAAGCCCAGTAAGCCAAGTGTAGAGAGAAGGGGAAACCCCTTTGTGACACGACCAGACTGTTCCTCATGCCAAGTATTCCTCTCCATTCTCAGGCAAAAGACACGTTACTATTGTGTATGTTCATTGCACCCCATCCCTCCTTTCCCCCTAAAATTAGCCCTCATCGCCAAATACGAATTGATGATGGTGAGGTGATATTTACTCTCTTCTTAAATAATACATGATATTCAAATTTTATAAATTAATTTTAAAAGAACTTTACTTTTGAGTATACATTCATCATCAAAGTCTATTTTAAATTGATCATAATATATTGAGTACTGCATGTTAGAGAGAGAGATCAGCCCTTATCATCTCGTTTCTTTTGCTTATTCTTCCTCTGTCCTCGGCCTCCACTCATAAATAGAGAGCCACCAAATCCTTCCAAGCTCACGGGGTGAGCCCTACTCTCTTTTTTTCTTTTTTACCATCTCATTGGTTCCCTTCTCGAGGGAGAAGAAGAGTGTAAGGACGATAAAGCCGGCAATGGACCAGAACAGGAGCGGGCAGCAGCAGCAGCCCGTGATCAAGAGATCGTCGGCTCAGGCGAGCTCGAGGAAGGGGTGTATGCGAGGGAAGGGCGGCCCCGAGAACGCCACGTGCACGTACAAGGGCGTTCGCCAGAGGACGTGGGGTAAGTGGGTGGCCGAGATCCGCGAGCCCAACCGCGGAGCCCGGCTCTGGCTTGGCACCTTCGACACCTCCCACGAGGCTGCCATTGCCTATGATGCCGCGGCCCGCAAGCTCTACGGCCCACATGCCAAGCTCAACCTCCCCGAGCTCTACGCCGGCAACAGCAATAACGGCGGCAGTGTCGGTATCGATCATGGCAACGGCTGTTCAAATTCTGTCCTTCAGGCTCATCGGCAGGAGGCTGCACCAAATAGCCGGGTGTTGGCCTCGTCCATCTTAGCTGGTTCCAACAGCCAAAACGGATCGAGTTCGAGTCCAGTCACTTGTTCGATGCATTCCGAGAATAATTGCCAGAGCCACGTAGCCGATGGGATCAGGGAGGAGTTCGAGGGGATACTGGGGGACATGAGCATGAACCTGCCTCTTCTAGACGAGTCAATATGGGCTGAGGCTGCGATGTCGATCGACTTCCCGGTCGTGGATGACTGCACTGCCCCTCCCCTGGGCAGTGGTTTCATCGATGTCGATGGCTGTATCGACAGCTGCACATGGTGCATGTGAACGAGCCTCGAAGTTCAACATTCGCATGTATATATTTATTGTACATAGTCCTAGACGTATAATGTGTGTGGTCATCAATACATATATATATATATATATATGCATGTATGTTTGGGTAGAAAAATATATGGGGTAAAAGAAAACGCGAAGCATGTGGGCAAAAACCCATGCACAGAAAGGCGCACGTGGGCTTCTTTGCAAGGGCCCCAGGTGCGGCTGCTCCTTTATAATGTGTAATTGTTAGACATGTAATAAATTGCTAATTAAAGCTTAAATATATAAGCATAGTGAACTATAATTATTGCACGTGGGCTTTTTATCTGCGATGTACATCGGCTGTCCGATAATTAACGCCCAGCCGAGTGCGTTCGTAGGCCGATCAGGGGGCTCGCATCCCGTCTTCGGAAGCCGAGAAGACCCTTTCCGTCAGAGCCCCAGCTTCGGTTGTGGAGCCACACTGAATCTCAGCAACAACAGGCTCCCGGTCCTGGTTCCCGTAGCTTGCTTCTCTGAATGCCGAGTGGCTCGGCTGTGGCTCCGTCGTTCTACGCCGTAGCGAAATACAACAGGAACGCTCATCGTTATGTGGAAACCCAGTAGTCTCAGAGTTCCGATATAAAAAAGGTGGAGTGGATTTATAAGATCGTAACCCGAGCAGAAGCTTACGGTAACGCTAATCCGTTGTGGTTCCCGCCATCTCCGATGGTTATGTAAACAGGTGCAGAGTCATCGCTCGTCGGAGTACTGCACTTCCCGTTGGTGATGTTATACGCTCTGTTCGACACTCTGTCAGTTAACGATTACACCATTTTGAGAGCTTTGATCTCAGTCGATAATGCGTACAGATAAAAGGTGGATCGGAGTCTTTGTTTACCGATCGCTCGTAGGCGTGGATGTGGCCTGAGAGAACGATATCAACCTTGTACTTCACGGACCAGGACTCGTACACGGCCCCCATTGCCTCTGCTGTTGTAGATCGGGCAGTGCATTAGCACTATCAGCCACGGCATCTCACTCCGGTTCACCTTCGGCATCTCCTCAGAAAACCACTCGTACTGTGGTGTCGACTTCCCTTGCAACCTGAACGTATGGAAAGCAACGGTTTTCAGTCCATTGAGTTCGCACTTGGAGCTGTCTTTTCGGGATTATTAACTTCAGGAGCAAGTCTTTTCAAACTTACCAAAGGCAGAGTTAGCAAGACATAACGATTATATATATGGGCGGAGGCTCTCTTCAGCGAATACCACAGCGGCGACGCGCTATCTGATGCTCTATATGGCACGCAGTATCGGTGTACGTAAGGTTTAAATGGCACCAGCTCGCCCTGCATTACAGTCATTCCGATCAAAAGAACTCTGCAAATTATGCAGGGAAAAAATCAGGCATTTCCAAGTCTGCCCTTTCGGTGGGTTCGATTCGTAGTGAGTAGTGAGAGTCCTGTTCGAATCATAACTTTGTCCAAGATCCCCTGCTCAAGCACAAATGTGGTGTTGGTTAATGAAAATCTTCTTAACAAGCGCGCACTCTCAACCATAAGACTGCTTTCGGGATGTGACAACCAAAACTATAACATTTACCGTTTACACCATAGGTGTATGGAAGATCAGGGCCGACCCCAGGAGGAGTGACGAACCAGAACTGCCTAGTTGTGTTCCCGATTCCGACCTCGTAATAGTATTTCTTATTGAACTGCAATCAATCGATCTAACTGTACTAGTTTCCATCTTAAAGCACAGTAAACACAGAAACCTATTCTAGGATATCTTAGTGCGAAATTAGGTACCTCCAGATTCTCTATGAAGCAGTGATGAATAAAACCCGAGGTGTAGTTGAAGAACCTGTACGTGTCCTCAGGTGCTGTTCTTCTGCTCGCTGCCTTCAGCCCAGTAAAGGACTAAACTCGAGCCCGGCTCATCGGGAGTGATCCATGAAACAATCACACCATTCCCTTCATAATCTCCCTGAGTTATGTGAACCTACAGACAGAAAGGAGTCGTCCACTTCACTTTCGCAGATACTANTCCCTGAGTTATGTGAACCTACAGACAGAAAGAAGTCGTCCACTTCACTTTCGCAGATGCCACAGATTTCAGAACCAACAAGAGGAAAAGCTCGTAATTAGTTCTTCCTCGAGACAAGAAGATACCTGTTAGGGGGCATTATACCCCGGAGGATCTCGGTAAAGATCAATTCTCTGCTGCTCTCTTTCTTCAGCTCTGCTGCATATAAATGACAGTTTTATGTTATAGATGAATCTGTTGAATCTTTGAGAAAGGGACTCAGCGCTCGTCGCCCTCAACTTCGGACGACAACCCAGTATGGATCCTCGAATTCATTTACCTCTATCCCCTTGTGAGCACCGGACATCCTTTAGAACCGGGAAAATTGAAGTTTGTTCCTTGTGTTGAGGTAACATGTGGACAAGTTCGATGGCTAAACTTCGATAAAGTGAAATTCTCCAAAGAGTTCACTCAACTTGTAGCTTTCCGAATGACGAGACTCGGAAAAATCAAATCCCCAATGAGCCCACACATTTTATTTACGTTCGGATATGAAATCAATGAGTGGTCTTCTTCCTCCAATCTACTATACTAGTCCATGTCCTCATTCTCTTTTGTTTGTTTTTGTTCTGTGTTAACCTACCAGTCCATGTCCATCCTTTCGAGTTCACAGCAAACAAGAATATCGACAATGTTCTCGCAATGGCTACACCAGTAACAGTCCTTTCTGATACAACTCGACCGACTCGAGAGCATAAAGAAGAGAAGAACATACCCTTTAAGATCCCCAAGGCACTTTGCCAAATGAGTCGGTGGTCTGGTGGTACAAAGTTCACTCTCATGCAAATTGATCAGTTCAAATCTTAGGCACGACTAGTCTTCGCACAGGAAGAAGGCTGGATGAGTCCCCCATTTGGCGAGGGTTCAACAAGCCCGTGATTGAGGGAATTCCCTCACGGGGCCCTCCACAGGTTCGATTGCAACTGCATGAGTCCTACTAACTGAGCCCGGAAGTAGCANTGATTGAGGGAATTCCCTCACGGGGCCCTCCATAGGTTCGATTGCAACTGCATGAGTCCTACTATCTGAGCCCGGAAGTAGCAAAAAAACACAAGTGGCTAGCTAAGTAGATAATACCTGAAAAGGGATTTAGTGTACTCAAGGTTCTGCATCATATTCTCGTGGATAAGTTGAAGGCTGCAGTGTAATTTGCATCGGCAAA
This sequence comes from Sonneratia caseolaris, assembly GCA_900006705.1. Taxonomy (NCBI): domain Eukaryota; kingdom Viridiplantae; phylum Streptophyta; class Magnoliopsida; order Myrtales; family Lythraceae; genus Sonneratia; species Sonneratia caseolaris. The sequence goes on from CXYZ01012159.1 coordinate 44,441, forward strand.
TCATGACCTGAGGACATCCCAAGAAAGAATCATACCTTTATCGAATTCATCCACACTCGAAACATCTCCAACTGGATCAGTTGTGACAGAATGCTCCTGATTCAAAATCTACTGCAAACTTCCGTATTACAAAAAAACAATTACAGACTTTGGTATGGCCCCCATGACTTGTACATTGATTAAAAAAAAAAAGTTGGAAGAACTTCCGCATGCCAAAAGGATAATCACCTATAGCTGCTCTTCTCAGGGTGCTGTTCTTCAAAAGCTACCCAGGAATACCTAGTGATGAGAAAAATGAATGTATTTGTATCCATATAGACATTGTTGTGAAGCATCCGCTGCGCCAGTCACTCTTCCTCATCCTGAATGGATGTGAATGAGAAGGGAGAGAACTTGTAACCGTCTCCTTCATAGAACTTATTTTGGAACTCGACCCAGTGGAGCCGTAGGGCATGCAGGAAAGCACTCAAGGTCTCCATTACCAGGAGCACACCAACCGTTGCACAAACAAATATTACGAACCCGACAATAAGTATGATGATATTGTTGAACCTGGGGAGGGGGAAGTGACGGATGGCATCAGTAAGATCCTCTTCCACTTTCATGACATACAGCTTATCCCATATAAGAGACACAGTGATCATGACCCAAAAAATAAATAAAGAAAATGTTCGTGACCCTTGATGACGACTATAGACAAACTTGTTGTGAGGACTTACCCCCAGGCAAGAAGCAAGACTTTATCATAAAATACACTCGACAATTCAGAATGCGCCAGACTGTAGAGATCAAAGAAGGCAAACAGTCTTAGCATATCGTGTTAGCAGTAATATCCTGAGAAACATCTATTCTAAACGTTGAAAAGTGCAGCCTAGCATGATGTTTTTACTAATTAAACAAGCATTTATTGGAAGATAGTCAAAAGCAAGTTCTTAAAACCTATGTGAGCATCATGTTTCCAAACACTTCCATGACATGAAATGAATCGGAGATCTGGAAAATCACCTACCTGAGAGCCCACAGACGTAGATATGATGCAGTGTTAGAGACAGCACCGAGTACAAATTCTATAGTATGAATTAGTTGGTGCACAAAGACCTCGCCAAATTCGAACTCCTTATGGCCATGTGAACCCTCATGTAGGTCTATCTCAAGAGGGTCGTCAATAATTTGTAGCAATGCATAGGACCGACCTTGATGCCTCTGATTCAAAAAAACCAAGCATAGGTTATTTACCTTAAATATACATGAACAAAAATATCTATTTTGATATGAGAGATGAATTCAGAGCAAGAAATTCAAGCATACTTCCTCATGTTGCTTCTTCAATAGAAAAGGCTTCGGGAATAACATCCATGGTATTGCAGCAACAGCCAACAAAAGCAATATAATCTGGGAGCCAGAAGGACATGGCTTTTCATCAGGCTTTACACGTTTTGATTCTCAGCAGCTGGGATAGTATGACAGACACAAACCTGCAGGAATTTCTGACCCATGAAGAGTTTATTCTCACCCAGGTCATCAGTAGGACTCAGGAACATATATATCATTATATGATATAAATCAGCTTGTGACCCCGTGCACCATTTGATGATTATAAGGAGGGAAAGGTAGCCGAACAGGCTGTTCAAGAATATCATCTGCGGAACAAATTGGTACCTGAAGAGATGATTATGCAGAGGCTTAGAGTTTGGAAAAGTTCTTCTATGAGAAGATAAAATCAATTCATGGTAGTGCTTAAAGATCACAAAGGGTAAATGATCTTACCAGATATTCAAATCATTTTTGAAAAACTTTGCATTGAAGTAGCTTAGCACAATCCCAAGATTCATCTGGGCTACTCCCAGTAAGATGGACATTTTCATTTTTAGTGAATTGAGAAATGGCAGCTCACTACGAGTACCATGCCAATTCGGATCTACTCCAAACGGATAAGTGGGGCCAACCTTAACCAAACCGGATGTAGTTGCATCCCTGCAAGAAAACCAGTGGAAACTGATAATGCAGTTCAAAAGGAAAAATTCTCTGCAACAGAAACTGACCCTCTAATCTTCATACCTGCAGGAAAGCTCTCTGCAACCATAGGCAGAAGGGCCAAATAGTTCAAATGGGACAGAAAAGAATTCATTGTATATCAAGCCTGTATAAATTGAGAACACTGCCATCATCATGATAACATAGCGTCCACCAAAAATCATCTCTGTGATGTCGCCAAGCTTCTGCAGTTCACATGCAAGCAAAATGAAACCAATTGCCAGGGGAGTGAGCTTATAAGAGAGAATCAGAAGACAACCGCAGTTACCTGTCCAGAGAACTTCCTCTCCCTCATTATGAAGTATAATGTTGCCAAGAACAAACATATCCCATGGCCCCAATCACCAAACATCACAGCAAAAAGGAACGGAAAAGTAATAATCGTGAAAACCCCCGGATTTGTCTCTTGGTACTTGGCCACCCTGCAATAACACAGAAGGTGATTTCGCTAAAAAAAGTATATTGTAAATAGATACAGATAAAAAAGATTAAAACAGATCAGTCAGATAAGTGAAAACCCTGTAAGAATGACCCTTCTATGTCTGAATACAAAACCATAGGCAGCATCATGAAAGAAGAATAAAGAAACAAGTTCCCTATTATGGAAGATCAATAATTTGGTTTCAAAACTTGCTCTTAACAGCATGATATCATGTATCCACAATTCAAATATTGATACTAGGTTTCATCTATTGTAGATAGATCGACCTTACCTAGTGCAAGAATTGTTCCTTACTTGACTGAAACAATACATGAGTCACAAATTTGACAAACTGGTAAGACCACTGGAGAAACGAAACTGAATGTAACATGGCACCCAATTGAAAAGGAACTATAGAACACTAATTGTCATAATGATTCTAGAAGACTCACCCATAAGCATCCACAATCTCTTGGAAAGCATTAGTAAATTTGTTGGTGCGGAAATATGTAGGAGGGGATTCCTCTGTATGCAAAACATGGAAAATTGGTCCAACTTGTGAATTGCAGTCAAGAGTTGCCCGCTGCAATGCTTTTTGAATCTTCAAAAGAGCAGGAAAGATGAATGAGTCAAGGGCATTAGATAAATGATGTTGCAAGTATCAGAAATAGATCAAAAGAGGATATCTTAGAGTTAGTAATAGCAACATACCTGACTAGTTGCAAAAACTGGACACCAACCTTCTGCCACAAGACATTTCTTTGTCACATCAATGCTGAGCATATTCAACACATGGTAGACGTATTTTTCCTTCTTGACCTAACAGTGAACAGAAACAGTGATCTGATCAGACAGCCATAAGTTTATCATACGTATATTTGAGCAAAATTTAAATGAAATATTCAAGTTAACCATAGTGCTCCAGAACTCCAATTGACTTCCGATTGTCTGCAACATATTTTCCCGGTGTAACAGTCCCACGTCTATAGTTGTCTTCAACTCCAAAAGTCTTCCTGACACCTAGAAGTTAAAACATTATCAAATTCAGATTGAACAAACTGCAAATCCAGTCACTTTAAATGACTTCCTTGGTGCTCATAATAGAAAGAGTCTTGAAACAATATATCAAAGCTCTGTTCATAAAAGGCAAGCAAATGAACCCACAAAAGCAATGAGGCATACCTCTCGTATCATCTGATATTGCTTGGCCACACCATCAGCAACTGGATATCTATTTGCTCTAAAGGCTTCACAAATTTTTATAATTTTGTTCTTTGCCCGCTCACCAGAGTGGAAGATCACAAATACATTTTTCTCAACCTGTAAATTGAGCATAACTGGTTCAACCAAAGACAGAATTATAATGTCAAGCCACATCAAACCACCTTGCAACAAGACCAGGAGGCGTGCTGGGGCTATCAGTGCAATGAATAGAATAGGTTCAGCATGGGACCTCCAAAATGACAAACAAGAACAAAAAGAAAATGACCTTATCTCCTGAGATAGGATCAACAACTGGTTCTTCAATCACAGCTTGCTTCAAAAACACATTCCCTCTGGTCGAACGAAACAAAAGTTTCTCAAAGGCAATAGACTTCTCTCTTGGAACTAAGCCAGTGAAAGAACCCAGCTTGACTTCCTTTGATGGATCCGTCATCATTTCCTAGAAATTACTTCAAATGTTGAGTGTCAACACAATACCAGCAAAAATTAAACAAAATAAAAAACAGGGAAAGTTTCCCAGAATTACTTGCTCCAATAGTAGAGGACTATCAATGGATCCTTCACCAACATGCTGTGCTTCAAGTTCTCTTTGTTGAGCTGTAGCACTTCTCTGAGCTAAAGGCAAAAAATCACTAGCCTGAAAGGATCAGAAAAGACCATCAGCATGTACTGGAGCATGTATTGTGTATAAACAACAATTAGCACCCAATCTTAAAATAAATTCAGCAGAAGATACATATGCCTATGATGTGGAGCTAATGTATGCTCCCCTAGGATGAAAAGCTGCAGTACATAATACAATTAGAGGTGAGAACATTAGGAATGTCCAGAGAATAAGATTTTATGAATGTCCAATCTAGAGGTAAGAAATTGAATTAGGAGGGATTGAATTGGGGATAACAAGACAAATCGAACTGTGTCAAGTATTAGGTTCTCGACAATTTGATTTTTAGGTGATCACTGATGCAAGCATAAGCTAAAAATTGGTGTCACAGGGCCACAAACCTTTTGCAGCACGATCTTATATTCTAAGAGCTCAGCATAAGTGCTCTGTAGCTTTTCATTGTTTGTGTTGATCTCGATCAACTCCATTTCAAGCTCCCCAAGTTTTGCCTGGACACCTCCCAGTGAAATACAATATAAGTATAACAAAATAAGATGTTTCTGAAACATCTCACAACCTACGAAACCAACTTACCTCCAATCTATCCATATCTATATCGTCACTATAAGAACTTGTTGAGGGTAATAAACCATCCCTTTTCATTTGTTCCTTGAAGAAGCGTAACTTGCGAGCCAATTCCCCACATCGTTTCATCTATATGATCAAAGAATAGGCATCCACACTATTTGAAGGACAGAGGTATGACAGAAAGTGTATAGACATCTTCCATAGAGGAAAGAAAAATTCTAAGGATGCCAAATTTAGAAATCAATACCTGTGCAGCATATGTCCGCTGGAACGGGCTTTTGTCTGCATTAAGCTGAAGAAAATAAAAGATGGTCATTATACATATCACAGCCATAAATGTCTCATTTGCACTATCAGAAAACAAGAAGATGGGCTCAATCTAGTCAATCCCTGATAATTTCCTAAAGGGAATTGCATTAGCTTGTCAAAGTTAGATCTCTTAGCTGCTACAAATCAAACAACTAAGGTGATAGAATTATCGGACATATCAAACTTCAGATCATTCATACACATGAAAGGCATAATTGGAATAGTATCTCAAGAAATCTCCTTTTAACAATTGAGTTAGCACTAACTGTCTCATTATGATAGATCTACAATCGTCACGGAAGCTGTGGACAAGCAGCGACCGATCAATTAATATGATTTCATACAGCTCTGCATCGCATTTGAAAGTCGTAAATACATAGAGATCTATGGCATTACGATCTCGAAACCCCGACGGAATAAGGTAGCAGATAAAAAGAATAAGATGCTCAGAGAGTAGATTCTACGCCGTGCAGTTAAGAACGGTGAAAGTAAAGTCAGGAATTGTGTTGCGTTCTCACATCTTTGAATTGGAAGAGACCGACGTCGCCTAGGTAGGAGATAACGCGGTGAGCCAACTCGATCGGGATGATGAGCTGCGCCAACTGCATCGGCTCGGAACGCAGCAGCTCCATCGTGGGACAGCGTCCTCCGTCGCCCATCCCCACTCACCTCCACGTATCCGATAGCAGAAATCGCAATGCGACGCCGCAATGCTCGGAACAGTAGTAAGGATCGTCAATCGAACGGAAAAAGTTCTCGCCGGCGAGGAGAGAATGCCGTTTATTGCCGTTTAACCGCCTGCAGGTACGGAAACTGGCTGCGGGGGAGTTCCCAGGAACGCTGTCGTTTTGTTGAAAGCTGTCAGCGGTTGGCCTGCCCCACATTTAGGAATTTCATTTTTTTCCGCCACCGGACGGACCCATGAATTCTTTTAACGGCCAGTCGTCATGTCGGAACGTCGCGGTCGGTCAAGCCGCTTTCGAGTCGTCATGCATCCATTGGTGTATGATCCGGGAGCATGTAGGCCCAACGGCTGGTAAGTTCGGCGGATAGCAGAATCTGGGCCCACACCTTGTTCCGATTGGGTTTGGTAGGCCCACTGGGAACCGCATGGGAACGCACTCGTTGAGGAGGACATTAGAGTGGTTGGATTCCTTGGTAGAAATTCCCGTACCTCTTTCACAAGTTCTCCAACCCGTGTAATATGCGGACAAATACCTAGCTATTGGTCGAGCATCTGCCAGACCCCGGCATAGAACGCGTTGGCACTCTCAGAGGCATGGAACTCGGAGACACACAAGAATGCTGGCAGGAGGCTTTGGGGAAGTTCTTGACATGGAGTTAACACTAGAACTTCGAGTCTGTACATGGGCTCAACATCACCAAAGCGTGGGCAAGAATGAAACTGTCAACATCGAGATGATCCCGATCTGGAATTGGGGTTCTGATTATGGGCTTGGCAGTTGCACCCACCAGCCGGCTGGGATCAAATCCTTCACTCATTAATTAGAGGTCTTGCTCTTTGAGAAGCCCGTTTAAGTCAATGTAACGTGAGAGGTTATTTGTTCGTTGATTATGATTCAGGTGAAAACAATTAATTCAGTGTATGAGCAGCTTCATCTTAATCTCATGCTGTGTGTGTGTGTGTGTATATATATGAAGCGTGAAAGTTGAAAGGAAAAGAGGACGACAGAGACACCGAAACAATCTGAAGTCAGTGCATTGCGTAGTAGTTAAATGTCGAATGTCGAAGTGTGAAATGAAGTTCAATGGGGAACCGGAAAAGCTTGAAAAGAAAAGCTTCTCTCCGGCAAGAACAGCCTCTTTCGGCCTTTGTTATGATGATTCCTGATTTTCTTCTCACTTTTTTTTCATTTAAGTTAGGAAGAAAATTGGTGAATTCAAAAGTATATAGAAAAAAAGATGATAATAAAATGCTACTATAAATGATATTATTATACTAGATTTTTTTTTAATAATATCCTAATGTATTAATAACCGTTTTGTTAGAGAAAAACTTCATATTGAATATTCATTTTGATTCCTAACACTATATTGATTACAATGATTTTTTTGTTATTATCTTATATTCAATAATTAAATGAATTTTTAATAATTCATATTCAATTTGGTTTAGTTTAATTCCATTCGGGTAAATTTTACATATTATAAATGTTTTTATTTATAATATTTAAATTTAAAATTGGTTAAAAAAAGAAGAATCATAGAACAATCTCAATTAATGATATAAGGGGAAGAGAAACAAAATGAAAAGATGAAAAGGGCTCGATTTTGAATCCCTGTCCTGATCAATCATGAGAACCACACGAGCCTGTATTCACAATAATCATTATGTACATTATTTTCCGGCAAAGGAACGGAGAAACTGGGAAAAAGTGGAATTTTCGAGGTCAACAGCAGCCGAAAAAGCAAACTTCATTGCCAATAACTCAATCCCACTAAAGAGAGAGAGACCAGATACAACGTTAATTAATGGAATTATGCTCGTCTCCCCCAGAAATTTTACTTCTCCCATCAAACGATTCAATAAGAATCAGAAACAACGACAGAAATCTGACGGCAATTTGGAGTCGCGATTAAGCCCTCACAGCAATATCCCTGGTACAACAAGGTTATTCGCACCTAGCTCGGCTGAATGATCAGCGAATACTTACTCTATAGCAAGGACTGACCGGATAAATATCTAATAATTATTTTGAGAAAGGCTATGAGCTTTGTGATACACTACATGCGGATCAGCTGCATGCACAAATCCAAGAACAATATGAGCGACATGAAATAATTAATCGTGCCCCTTCTAAGACTTTGGTGGTGGAAAGAATTGGGTGCCGGCCATGAAAGCATTGAATGGAGCTGGGTAGACGAGTGAAGGGTCCATCAGTGCGGTCGTATTTGGGTTGCTAGTGGCGGCGGCGGCAGTGCTGGTGGCCGCTCCAGTAATGAAGTTAAGCGGCGGCTGAGTCCCGCTGCCACCCCCGGATGAGCCGTCGCCTATTGCAGGGTAGGCATTATCGAGGCCTTGGTCATAGAGGACTCCCTTGAAGACATGCCCTCCAATGTTCACGGCGGTTTGATACGCGTACTCCTCGTCAGAGTCATCCATGTTGCTCACCCTCACGCACCGGAAAAGAGCAGAGGAGTTCAATTCAGCTGGAAACTCTGTCACTTCATACCCTAGTAGATGATTAAACAAATTCAGAAACCCTAATTGGATTGGTACAGATCTAAACATAAGAAAAAGATCAAGCTGTGAAGGTGGGGAGCACAGAATGACCTTATGATCCGAACGTGTGGAGAAGAAAAGGACCGCAGAGATAATTAACCTTATGATGCAAGTGTAATTGACAATTTAGGATCAATTAATTACCATGACAACTAGATGGTGTAGTTCTGTATATGTTGGGGTTTCCTTTCATGGTCGACACCTGTGAAGGTTACTAACTAAAATCTCGAGATCTCTTCCGAAATGTCAATATATAATCAGAAATACTATACCTGATGCAGTAACGGGAACCAGACTAGCAGCAGGAAGAACAAGCTGATTGTTATCGTTTTGATGGTGATCTCTTGGCCTCTTAGGGTTCTCAATCTGGAACCCGTGCTGCTCCTCTTGCTCCCTCTCGGCCAGCTGCATGGCAGCAAGCTGCTGCTGCCGCTCACGCCGCTTGGCTGCCGGAACCCACGTGCTCTTCACGTGGGTCTCACACGGGAGCCCTCGGCTCTTGCAGCAAGTCCGGCACCTCATGTGAGCGCAGTCCTTCTTGGCCTGGTTCCCACAGTCCTGGCAGTTCATCCCTCCTCCGAGCCCTCCCTTCGCAATTGTCGTCGTCAGCCCCAGACCAGGCTGCTCGTCAAAGCCCAAGCTCTGAGCTTGCCCTGAACCGAGCGGAAAGTAGCCGATCTCTCCCTCCCCGTCCTCGGCCTCGGCGGTGTGCCTCTTGCTGTTATAATACTGTTGGGTCCATGACAACTCGAACCCTCCACGGATCGCCTCGGCAGCCTCCTGGTGTGGTGGACACTTGGTGAGTGGTCCTCCTAGGAAGAAAAAACCGGCCATTTCACCACTGTCCGAAAAGCTGAAACCGGGCCTGCACTGACCCTCGGCTCTGAGGGGCAACCCTCCATGTCAGTGCAATCAATAATTTATAACCTATGTGATTGTGGGGGGACGCTTCAATAAATTTTGGTGGGTTACTTACAAATAAATCAGAGCTATGAGAGGAGGGGAGCTTGTAGCTAGCTAGAGCGCGGGATCATATGCAATTGTTTTGCAGCTTTTCTTTATGTAAGGGTAACAGGACTATATAGGCTGAGAGAAGGAAGATCAGGCCTGGAAAAAAAAGAAGGAAAATAAGAATCAATCAGTGATAGGGGAATCGAATCCTTGTTAAAAACTTGAATTGCAGTACACGAACATGTACTTTCTAGGACCATCGAGTCCTTTTTCCTTTCCGTGTACGTATCCGATATTGATAAGTCTAATACGCTTTATTTTCGATGTGAGGTCAATTCAATATGATAGCTTTTTACACGAGTGTTGTTATATTATCCGGCATGTCCAGATTATAATAAAAATATTAATTATTTTGTTTCTATAGATTTGAGAAAAGTGGCTCATAAAATCACTTATAACATTTTTTTTCCCGTAGGAAAATCACTCAACTTATTTCCTAGATCTTTTGCACTTGATGTAAATGTTTTAAGTGGATGGGATTTAATACCAAGTTATTCCATAAAAAATAAATTTGTTCGTAAATTCTGTTGAAATTTGAGAATTTGACATGTTTTGAACACAAAAATTTCACCAATTATAACATAAACTTTAACTCAGATAATCTCTCATTACATTGAATTCTATTACTAAACTTTATAATATACTAAGTTCTTTAAATCATAATAGTACTCAACTCAGCTCGAGAATCTTTTACATAAAGAGTGAATTTTAAATTAAGTAAATATTTTTCAGGTTCCTAGATATATATATATATATATATACACACACGCACCACTAGGAATTAAAGGAAGAATCCGAAAGACAATTACAATAATATTAGTAGTTCTATCATACTTAAAATCTTATGTTTTTTTAGGAAGATCAATATATATATATATATATATATATACATAATGGAATTTGTATGGGAAGGATTACGTTCGAGTGTAACAACTCGCTGGTACGCTGACAATATGCAGTAGCTCGGGTTTAGAATTCGAATATCTCGAGAGTTGGTATTTAGGGTTTAATTGGCGGGCTTCAAGCTGGTAAATTAGTCTGTTGTTACGACGCCGAACACCACCAATAAAAAAAAAGTATGGTTACCGTCCGGGTCGTCCGGCACATGTTAGAGACCTACAAACGCCGCCATATGTGTAAATTGCATTGCGACCTGGCACATACGCTGGTCCCTCATGTTTGGATCGGGGGATTTGGAGGGTAGAGAGGGGAGTGGAATTGTAGAGATTATAGATAGATAAGATAGCACTTGTTTGGATAGAATTATGAAGGCAGAAAATAGGATTGTTAAAAGGTATAACAGATGAAAATAAAATTTAGTATAATTACATCATTTTCGATCTAATAATTTAGATATTGCATATTTTATTATCCTTTTTATTTCCCTTTTCTTTATCGTATTCTAAACTCATAGATATCTCATATAATTAGAATGAGAAAAAAAAGTAATAAATATAAAACTTTTAATAATATTTTATATTAATTGAATTAAGCATAAAATTATAGAATTATATATATCCCTGGTAATCCCATATTATTCCTCTACTTTTTTATGAATAAAAATATATATAATGATTCAGTATTATAGAGTAATAACTCAATCTCATAAAAATTTACCCAAACAAGAGATTCAACTACCCATCCGAATTCTTCCCCCTCCTCATCCCTTAATTCTCTTCTGTTCATGGTCAAGTCTTCTAAGGGAATAAAATTACGAGAATATTATCCACTTGATCGTGCTTTCAGGTAGTTCCTATCGGGAATCATCTCTGTGGTCATGCCAGTCTATGAAGCAAGTTGTCAAACATTTCTTCCTCCTTCTTGTCTAAATGGGCAGAGCTTCAATCGAAATCTTATATATTAAAAAAATTATTATTTTAATTATACATATTCAGTTCGGTAACATATTTAAATTCAAATTTTAACGATTCGGTTAACATATCATTTTAACGGTGCCATGCTACTTGCTAACGTGCCATGATACGTTAGTAAATTTTCTACCGTGTAATAATGCATCGTCAGTTAAATTCTATTACATCAGTAACTTATCCCCGCGTCATTATACCATGTTAGCATAGTTAGAAATAAAATATATAACCGAAATAGTTATATACGAGTCAAATGTAAAATATATATATATATATATAATTTTTACTATAATTATCTTTTTTTTTTAGTATATCACCGAATATTTAGGAATTCAATATATCTAATTAATATATATTTGTATAGTTGGATCCGCTGTAAGCATTCATAACATACTTTTGGCTCTAAAAAAATTGTGAATTAATTTTCCGGTACGATTCGATTTGAAATATCAAATCCACATGTGTACATTTTGTCTCAAAATAGTGGAGCCATATGACCTTACTTCTTGGTTAATCACTTTGCTACCGAACGATTGCTGCTTCTCGAAATTAATTAAAATCGAATCACACAGTTTAAAAGGCCAATTTTTTATTTTATTTAATCAACACTAAAAATTTTATTGGGTTCAATTAACCAGAGATAACGGAACCATTTATATCAAACAATAAACCGAATCTCATTTTTTAATACTCTATGATTTTACGGATTTAGTATTTCTGAAATGAATTTTCTCCACTTATCAAAGAAAACATTTTTGCTCGGCCAAATCTGTTCACGCTTTCCAATATAAACCAACCAGCATTCATAAGATATCAAGCAGTTATTAATTTAGGCTAAGACAGGTCGGTTCACAGAGAAATTAAAACCCTTCTAATATAAATATTTTGTATTCACAACACTCAAACAAGATGAAGAAATGCAAGACGGTTTGAATTAATTTGTGTTAGCTATTACCCAATTCATAATCGAAAAGTTTTTCCTCAATTGGATCGAATTAACTTCCGAGCACACCGTAACGTACAAAAGAAAGAACTACTCCTTTTTTTTGGTTTGGTTGGTCAAGCCCGTTTAATAATCATTATTCCAGAGTCCGGTTTTCTCCCTCCTTTGGTGGCCAATCGATTGGCTTGGTGAAGAAAAGTAACCGGTCGTGAGTCTTCCTTCACAAATTGCGAGCGTAAGAACACCATGGATTTGAATAACATTATCTTCCAATTTGAGGGGTTCAAAATTCTCTGTTGAATTCACATTCACAGTTGTAAGAGAGAGAGAGAGCGAACATGTTGTCTTAAAAAGAAAAATTGATTACAGGTCTCTGGAGAGAGAGGGCCACCGCTGCTTTTCCATGTTTTCACTGTGACAGCATCTAGAGTCTATGCTTAGACTGAACCTTATCACTATGTCGATAATTACTATTAAATTTTTGCAAGATTATGAAAAAAAATTAGGTTTATAGAGTTTAAATTTATATATTATAGCATTTAATATTTTTATAATACTACAATTTTTTTAATTATTCAATATGATATTGTATTCATTATTGATAGGGGTAGGGAATAAGTTTATTTTTATTTAAAAATTTAAACTAATATAGTATATATTTACTTATAATATGAAAATAGTAAAAAAATATACAAATTAGAAAAATCTCTTTAAAAAGTATAAAATGGGCAATAAAATTCAGTATCATCATTTTCATGGTAAAAATTTTATAACTTTTTAAAGTTATATAATAAATTTTATAATTAAATACTACAATGTGCCATATAAAATCCAAAATTGACACCGGAACATACGCTTAATTATGCATCCCAAGAAATCCATCGGGTAATTATTTCTTCGAAACGGGAGACGACTCAAATACAAAGTCCAGCCGTACCCTTAGACAAACCTAGCTTGACTAGAATTTGATGGGGAACAAAATTATTTGTCAAATCATCATAATTTCAAAAGCTTCAAACATAGTAAAAAAACAAAAGGGATTCACTGAAACTTAAAATAAGTATAGTTAATAGAGTAAATTAAGTTAAAAGCACATAAGATTAGGGGCCCGAGGCAAGACAAAAAGTCCTTTATTGACCAAAGCACAACCCATCACATCCATCCATGTCGCACGTTTACTGCGCTCACCACCACCACCTTGGCCGTCTCATTCAGCTCTTACCTTTTGAATACATGCGGTTTTATGAGGAGGGTCGTTGAGGAGCGGATGTCAGTCTCGTATCGGAATTAGTAAGCTGTGGATTCGGGTGCAAAAAAACTTGTCGTAGAAATGCGGGATGAATCCGATGGGAGCAAATCATGATAGATTAACAAAGAAATAAACAAAATCGAGCCAAGTTAGTTGGCTTTGTTTCGAGTTTAATAGGATGATAACTTCCCAAGCTCCCCTTGTATATATCTACATCTAATTCAATTGTTATTGATAATGTTTAATTTTTGTACCCTTTTATTTCTTTTTTTATCAAAATATATAATTTTAAATCGAAAATATAAAAAGAACGTATTTATTTTATAAGAAAATTAGGCAGGTTAGGTATTGAATTATATTTTTAAGTGAAAAATAATTTGATTCATTATGAAGCCATTGACTATCATTTTGTTCAATCTGAATCCGGAACAAAAAAAATGTTTGATTTTTACTTAGATATTTTGATGAAAACAAAACCGATTTTTTACATACCCACCAATGAATTATACTCTCTTTCTTATATATTTCCTTCTAAATCAATAACTCTTCCTTTTGTGATCGAGGATAATAGATAATAGCTTATGAAAGATAGTGCCATGTGCCTGGAGATGTTGAAAGACCCGACGGATGCTGTCCGTCTTTGTAATTGCATCAGTCATTATTTGTCGTTTGAATGATATAAATGGACGCTGCTTCACTCTCGCCGGTGATGATTTACATCTAAATTGCGTTCCTAATGGTTGTTGGAGGGAACAATCATGACTGACAGGTCATTTGTCTTATTCAGCCGCTCAACTCGAACTCAGACTCGTGATGCTCCGTTGAACTTCGGATAATCGATCGATGCACACCAACAAAAATTAAAAGAACAAGAACAAGATAAGGGAGAAAATCCATGGAAGAAAAGGTGATGAATCGGTCATCCTGTCTTCTTTTTCTCTGTTTCCCTCAATTCAAAAGGATCAAATTTTCCCTTATCAATCTCCACGATGTACGGTCCAATCAAAGGGATTTTTTTTATTATTTAATAGGATTACGAATTTAAAAAATAAAAAATGGGTGTTATAAATTTTATAATGAAAGTTAAATTTATAATCTTATTATTATTAAGGTAAAGTAAAATTAATGTAATTTCGCTAGATTTTTTTTTTATCGAATGGGTTAAATTAAAAGATGTGGTAGGGGAAAGGCATCGACAGGAAAAGGGAAGTGGCATGGACATGCAGAAAGAAAAAGGGGCATATAAGTTCAGGTGTTTTTGCCAAGTGGCTTTCTCACTTGACAATCAACAACACAGAACTTTGTCCACATCGTCGTGCCTTTTTTTATGATCCAACTTGCTCTCGAGCCGTGCGCTCAGTATTGACGCGGCTAACTTATCTATTTTATGGGCAACTAGCCATGTGCTTGGTTCTTCTAGATGACCCCTTCATGGCTAAAAAAAGTGACAACACGGATCTCTACCGGATCGTTCGGTACTTATTTCCATTACACAGTTACTTGAATTCGAGTTTTATCAACAAAAAAATCTTACAATTGAGAGTATTCATTCTTTAACCGATTAAGTTAACTCAAATTAAATTAAACACAACTTATTGAATTTTTGGATATCATGCGATATCATAAATATTACCAAAACACTTATAATGTCAAATTATACGCACTTGGAAAAAAAAAGATAAAAATTATAATATCAAGTTGGCTTGTGAGTGATCCATATAATTATTAAAAGGAAAGAGTGGGCAATATTGCATGACAGGTTTGAGTCATGTCTGCTAATTTAAGATAAGAGTAAATATACATCAAACTTTATCCCTGATACTTTAACGAGTTAACAATTTGATCCTTACTATTTTTTTACCATAAGCTTGACCCGAACAGCCATCATCATTTTGTTATCATTTCAGTCCGGACATTAAATTGTTGTTAAAAATTCTAATACGGTGCTAATTTGGCTAAATAGAGCCGGACATATATAAGTTATCGTGTCGAATTCTTTAACGGTTTTTTAGCGTTTGAACTATTATGATAACAAAATGATGGATGATCGACCCGAATCAAATTAGTGGCCAAAAACATTAAAAATGGAAGCTTCCTTTAAGATATAACTCTCTTAATTAGAAATTTCCTCATTTTAAAAATATGAAATTTGACATTATTTAAGGGAAATATGCAGAATTGCTACAACTAAACTGGCATGTTTATCCCTAATGAATTGGACTGAATTGTCGGGATAAATCTTTTAAGCAGAGACTCTACATGTGAAATTAAGTAATGGTTAGGTGAAAGTATAAAGTGAATGGTTAATCCCTCACATTTCCCTTTTCTTTTTGGTCAATGTAATGAACCGTAATTAATTCAAGTTTAAATAATGTGTACTATCGAAGGGTAAAATTCTCTCAATATAAATTATCTTTTCTTTAAAAACTCGAAATCAATATCTTATTTGTCTCGTATCGTGTTGGACCACCTCGGTAATCTTCTTCCTTCTCCGCTGCTTCCTAGCATGCATGGCATGTACACTTCCATCCCCGGCCACGCTCTTGGTCAACAAGGTGGTATCCTCATGCATCCGTTGCATATATGAGTAGCTGTACAGCAAATTAATCATGAATTGTCCGATCTTGCAGCAGCCCGACTAGCCCAATCGGAGTGCCAATGAATGCTCGGATTTCGTAGTTCGCACGTAAATTCCCCTTCTGTTTGGATTCTCGCGCTTGGTTTGAGCTGTTGTTCCGCCAATATTGTCGAGCACGGAGATCTTCCAATCTCTGTTCTTTATGCTCCAACTTTGCATCGATGAAATAAAGAGGCTGTAAACTGTAAACTGTAAATTGGGAGGGCCGCAGCATGCTCATGGTGCACAGCGACATCACGGAATCCTCGTATTTTCATTGACCCGGTTATCGTGTGTGGACATTGCCGAGATGTTGCAGAACACGTACGCTAGGTTCTCCAAGGTCGTTTTTCACTGGAGCTATTACAATACACTTGCTTCCTAAGCTTGGGCCAGTTCTATCTCAGTTCACTTGAAGACGTTGAGCCCATTCACCTTGCCTCTCTCTGTACTGTACAACCACAGATCGTCTCTTCATTTCGTCTCTCCTCTCGGGCTTTACCCAACAGTTCTTGAGTATGTGGATCGGCAGCGTTCTTCACCCTCAGTGGATAGAATTACTCGCACTTTTACCAATAAGGGTCCATTAAATTTATAAATCTAAGAGAGTTTACATTGAATATGGCTTGCACAAGTCTCGACTATTGAAATCACCCGAGCTTTTCTTTTCTTTTCTTTTTTTTCCTCCTTTCCCTCCGTGTATACATGATATCTGGCACTGTGAAATCCATTACCAAGTAGTCTATACTGGAGTCGGAATTGTCCTAGCTCACCAGTGAAAGTCGCTGCTCACTATCCAATGAGAGCTGTAGCCTGTAAGACAGCTTATCAAGGCCTACTGCGTCCTTTTCCGTCTTCTGAACTTGAAACGACCTCGAGAGGAGTTGAGATGGTTTGCAGAGACTCCTAGAACCGGATAAGGAATATGATTTTGCGCATGGGCATTGCATTTCCCGATCAGGGTTGCATGTCACCAAATCATCGTAGAAATTCCCGATCAATAACACGAAGCAAACTGAACTGAGGCCGCAGTAATTGGCAATTGAGATTCTCCGTCGCCGTCCACCGTTTCTACCTTCCCATATCCCGACACACTGAGTCACATCAGTCAAAGCCTAACACTAAACTGGTTGTGTCGTAGGCTATAGACACTAGACAACAGACATCGTCCTTTTCCAATCGTTCTACTTCACAAGCTTTCCTTCAGCTGGAGCAAGGACACGTGCTTATAGCTTCTATTTCATGGGCGCGTCTGCATTCCTGCTCAGTAAAATGGCTACATCATCTTTTGCTGTTTTCGACGCGCACACAGAATGGCATCATGGACGGAACCAACTGAGTGTTTGCTTCTTTTTCCCCCTTAGTGCGGATGAAATGAAGGTCCTCTCCAGTGAAATCGACAAGAGCAACAAAAAGGGTCAGACAATAATGTTTGCTTACAAAGTTGATATGCATGGATAAGTTTTTTGCCTTGAGATTATGCGCATGTAATTCCATACTGTCGCTGTTCCGATATATACGCATGGGAGGAACTTCGAGCTGATAAACTGGAGGCTCCTTCAACACTTCGAAAGCATCCACATAGTAAAACCCAAATCTTATTATTCCTAACGTTTGATTTCTTACGCTGTGATCTCTCGGCGTGCCTTCAAATTCATGACTGTTCGAGGAGATTAATTCGATGACTTGCGCGCGGCACTTGTTCTGTAGCAATTACTTTCCTTGTGGCTCTGGTGTGGACTGCTGCCAATATATGCGATCGCAAATGGTCGAGTACAGTTATGCGTGTCTTTTTACTTTTTTTTTTGGAAAAGTACAATTGCACATGGAGTCGGCCCACAAAATTGTCAAGTTTTTCCGATTACAAGTTTACTTCACTTTGATTTTTGCGGCAAATTCAAGATTTTAATTCAGAGAACTGGTGGGGTCATACAATTTCAGTCAACAAGTATAATCTTTCATAGATATCACTTATTACCTAATAACCATGTCGAGTACCAATAATTCAATTTTAAGATAAAAAATATAATATAAAATTCTTGAGTCATAAATTCAAATTATAATATACTTAAAAGAATTTGTGGGACCGCACAGTATCATCTTGATCCAAACCGTGTCTCCAGCTAGTCAAGTTTGTAGTCACATCATACTCCTCAAATGGCTTGGAGGGTAGAAAATAACGATAGAAATATTTTATATCAGTCAAGATCTTTTTAGCCATAGTCGATAACAAGGTGAATAATTAAATAAATTATTTATTTTAATTTATTTTTGGGGGAAGGGAGCTCCACATGACCATGGGGTGGAGCTGCGGGCATCGAGTTAATATCCAACGGTCAAAACTGAGATCTGCTGACTCAGCAGCCCCCGCCCGATAAAAGCGTTGTTCCCTCTTTCCCCGTGTCGGTCAAACTCCCCTCTCACTCTCCCATATTCGTCTTCTTCATCTCCACAACGTTCCAAATTTATGAAACAGAACAACGCAATATGCCACCGCTTCTCATCAAATTCATTCAGCTGTGCCTCCTCTGCGTCCTCCTCGCCCCCGCCGCCGTTAAAGTACACTCCTTAACCGATCCGGGAGATGTACGAGCCCTCCAGGACCTTACCCGAGGGATCGACCGGCGCTCCATCCGCAACGGCTCCTGCCTCGCCACGTGGGACCTCACCTTCGCCCTCGACCCCTGTGATCGTCTCTTCTCGGAGCGCTTCACCTGCGGCCTTCGCTGCGATCGCCTCGATCCCTCCATGAACCTGTCTCGCGTCACCGACATCACCCTCGACCCTGCTGGCTACTCGGGCTCCCTCCCCAACTCCTCCAGTTCGTGGTCCTTGCCTCACCTCCGGACACTCGACCTCTCGGGCAACTCGCTGTCTGGGCGCATCCCCGACTCCCTCTTCTCTGGCCTCCCTCGTCTAGCCGTGCTCAGCCTCTCCGGCAACTCCCTCACCGGCAGAGTCCCCGACTCCATCGGCTCGCTCGTCTCCCTCGAGGAGCTCTACCTGGACGACAACTTCCTCACTGGGCAGATCCCACCAGCCTTCACCGGCCTAGGCAACCTAAACAGGCTCGAGCTCCAATCAAACCAACTTACCGGAAGCTTCCCCAACCTGACCTCGCTCACGAACCTCTACCTCCTCGACGCAAGCAAGAACTGCTTCTCCGGTGAGGTCCCAGCGGCCCTGCCGCTGTCTCTCGTCGAACTCTCACTCCGCGAAAACCAATTCACGGGGGGAATCCCCACGAGCCTCGGGGGCTCTTCGCGGTTCCTTCAAGTATTAGATGTCAGCCACAACAACCTGACCGGCCCAGTCCCCTCCGGCCTCTTCGACCACCCGAGCCTCGAGCAGGTGACGCTGTGCCACAACTACTTCACCTCCGTGCAGTTTCCCGCGAACTCGGGACTCGGCAGCAAACTAATCGCCCTCGACCTGAGCAACAATGAGCTCGGAGGGCTCCTCCCTTCGTTCCTGGGGCTAATGCCGAAGCTCTCAGCGCTGTCTTTGGAGCACAACAGATTCACGGGGATGATCCCCTCGCAGTACGCTCTCAGGGTCGCAGGCTTTGACAGGGACGGGGTGGCCCGGTTCGAGAGGCTGCTGCTGGGAGGGAACTACCTCTTCGGTCCGGTGCCGGGCGTGTTCATGCGCCTGAGGCCCGGTTCGGCGAACGTGAGCTTGGTGGATAACTGCCTCTACCGGTGCCCAGAGATCTTCTTCTTCTGCCAGGGAAGTGATCAGAAGTCTCCGTCGGAGTGCGAAAGATTCAATCCTGTGATCCCTTAGGGTTAGTTTTATAACTTTCCTAATTAATCACGTACACGCTATAATGTATCACATAAAATGTATCATAATATTAGCAAATTCTTGATTTTTTTTTTAAAAAATAAGGCATGTTGGAAAAATTAATTATGTGAGAAAATATTTTTTATACGAAATTAGGAATAATTAACATTTGTGATGACAATCACATTATATATATATATTTCTCTATTTTTAAGAAAAATTTTCCTAGAGGGGGAAACGGACCCCTAGTTTTCATACTTCAAATAGATTTTTATTTATTTTTCTTATTTTATAAATTTTATCCGATGATCTTCGATTCTCTTCATCAGAGACTCAACGTCCCGACGAAGGACCAAATGATGAAATATGTTTGGGCACTTCATCTAGAGCCAATGAATTAATCTCAGCTGCATCAATTGGCACCCAAATAAGGTCCAAAAAATGATCCAAATCATGCCCTTTCGTAAGTACATATAAACTATGCGCATTGAACCCAATCCAAAGGCTGTGTAACACATGTCCTTTCACTGAGATTAAACCCAATCTAACGTACTCGTAAAAGTTCATCTCAAACATGATGCCATGTCGAGAGAAACAAGTGATCTTTCGATGTGAAGTGAGTGGAGATCGTATGTGCACTGCATTCTCGCTGCCTCTCTATACTGGGTGGCTTCAAGTCGCTTGCCGGTAAGGTGCATCCAGCGCTGGTGTGCCAATCTAGCTTCTGTTCTTTCAGGGTCCAGTTGAAGTTATTGTGACGGTGACTGGCAGCAGCACTAGCTTGTATTTCTAATGACAGTCAGATGTTGATTGGGACTGGACAACAACGTTCTGTTTGCTCCGTATAGTAAGGCCCTCCTCATAGACATATAAGGTCCAATTCAGGTTGCCTTCATTCCGGTAGCAGCTTCTTGTTATCTGGAAAATGACCCTTTTCCTCGTCGTACCGGAAATCCAGGATTCCGGAGGCCAAAATCAGGAACCAGCTAGGGAGTGAAACAGTTCGCTCTGCAGCGTAATTCGCCATTCCATCTTCCAAGAGTGTCTCACTTCAAACGGTGAGTTACATCGGTCACAAAATATCCATATGGGTCGTGGAAATCCGCTGCTTTGACGAGAAAGAGAGGCTCCTTTCTCGTAATTAAGGAATGCTACCTAATTCACCAGTCGGGCTTGGTGGAGTGTCTTCTGGTTTAGGCCGAGGCAAGTGGTCCCAGTATCTCGAACCCAACAATCCCATTGAGCACTTCAAGAAAGGAATTCATGATTCGCAATTTTAAGCATCGTCAGCGTCATCTAGATGATGCTGCGAGGGTTTGAGACCGACTAATTAGGCTTGATGACTTATTTCCAAGTCCCATAGGTTTCTCTCTCGAATTCTGGAAGAGATAACTCCGATTCATCCCCCAAAAAATCGATCAAATTGAATCCAGGACAGTTTCCAATTGGTGGCTATGTCTATATTGATGCCTTGACTTCATCCCGTCAACGACGATATCCGTAGTAAATTATGAAGCAAAATCAATTCTTCTAATAATTCCATAATCCAATCTCGAAGGGTAAAACCTTCGAACTTTGCATAGTTTCGATGTGATCGGGTGTCACCCAAGAGCTCTTCAAACTTCCAAATTGCCTCTCTCTACTCGCTCGAGACTGTCTCTTGTTATTCCGTATAGACGTTTCCTCCAGGTAGCGTGCGTAGGTTACTACTAGTTGTAGTTCCTATTCATCCTGATCACCATCAGATGGTTTGGATTGGTTGGAGTTAGTTATCTCTCCATCTCAGATGCCACCTCACTCGTTCAGTGTTGATCCTCGAGGCACTGCATCTCACCATTTTTACTAAATCAATGGATGGCTCCAAAAAGTGCCAACCGGATTCCTATAATGTACATGTTCAACTAGACACAGCGGCACCACCACCACCTCACTTGATCGTGTACACATTTAGTGTCTCAAAGACGAACATTCCCCCAACCAAATCCAGGAATTTGGTGATGTTTCCACTTTTACATGTCATTTCTCCAAACAATGATGCGATGACAACCCCACGTTTGTTTTTTTTTTTCATGTCTTTTTCCTGAAACTTTCCCGGGAGCGTGCTCTGATATTGAAGCAACAAGACATTGATTCCTGTTCCAACTGAAAATGGAGTAAGACAAAGCCCAAAAACCTTCGCAGATGCAGGTGCCACCGATGATATTTACAATGCGTTCTTCACAGTACACAGCATTATGATTCGGAAAGGAGACAAAATCATGAGATGAGATGAGACCTTCAGAAACAGTGAGGCAACAAAAGGAGGAGTGAGAGCACCCAAACAAAAAAAGAAAAAAGAAAAAAGAAAACATGAGCTTTGCTTGTTGAGCCCTGTTGAGACTCGAGAGAGAGAGAGAGAGAGATTGGCATTTTCCGTGAATCTAATAAAGCTGTCTAGATNAAGAAAAAAGAAAAAAGAAAACATGAGCTTTGCTTGTTGAGCCCTGTTGAGACGAGAGAGAGAGAGAGAGAGAGAGAGAGAGAGAGAGAGAGAGAGAGAGAGAGAGAGAGAGAGAGAGAGAGAGAGAGAGATTGACATTTTCCGTGAATCTAATAAAGCTGTCTAGATCTCTTCAACCCTCTTGAAGGAGGGCTCATTTGGGGGACTGCAAAAATGTCATCACTCCACCTCTTGTTGTTGCTGTTGCTGTTACTGTTGTGTTTCGTGGTGACTGGCTGCCTTATGNATCTCTTCAACCCTCTTGAAGGAGGGCTCATTTGGGGGACTGCAAAAATGTCATCACTCCACCTCTTGCTGTTGCTGTTGCTGTTGTGTTTCGTGGTGACTGGCTGCCTTATGATTGCTGCATCCTCTAGTTGATTGATTTGCGCAGAGAATTGATTATTGGTTGCTGCAGAGGAGAGGGGAGCTGGAGCTTGGGGAACCCAAATTCCCAGACTTTCTGGAGAGGGTGTGGAGCTCCTCATCATTTCATCACCACCCACCACAGGCAACAAACCATCATGATCATCACCGTTCTGCAACCGAATCAATAAAAAGTTACATAACCAACTTTGTCGACTATCGGAAAGATTTGACTTTTGGATTGAGTTCGATCTGAAAATCCCCACTTTTGGACAGATAGAGAAAGCGGAGATGATGGGTCAAAGCAAACCTTACAGAACCCAAAGGAAGCAGAGCAGGAATCAAGAAAGTCCTCGAAGTGCCACCCTGGAAGCGTCTCAATCAGGTACTCTGATATGCTGCTCGTTGAGCCATTCACCTGATTCGCCGCAAACGACAGCGAGTCGTTGCCGTTCCCTTCCTTGGTTCCAGGGATCGCTGCGGGAAAAGCCTTGGATGCGGCTGTCTTCACAGATTTTGATGGCGGCGGCATCTGCTGGCAAGGAGAGGCCGAGGTAGGGGGCTTCCCGACGGAGGATGACTCTGCTGGGAAGTCTGGAACCGTGTGGAAGCCAAGGGAGGCGGGCGGCGCAGCTGCTGGGGTGTAGAACGCGGAAGTAGCGGAGAGCTTGACACCAGTGAGGACGAAGCGGTTGTGCTTCTGAGTGTGCTCGTTGGCGGTGTGGATCGGGACGTCACAGTCCCTGCAGAGGATTGCTCTGTCCTGCTGACAGAACAAGAAAGCTCTTTTCTCCTGTTTATAAAACAAGCCAGAAAAAACCCAAAATATTATTTCAAGAACATATGAAAACACACTTNTCAGAAAAAAACCCGACAATATTATTTCAAGAACATATGAAAACACACTTCTTCTTCTTCTTTTTTGTGGGGGGCGGTGGGGTGTAAAACACAGAATTGTTCTTTCCATGGAAAGGTACAGGAATTCAGCAATTGCAGCCGACGCTGCCGGAAGCAATAACTGATAAGAAATGGAAAACAGGGAAGCAGAGATGCACCCATGACTGACCTCATGTGATTGAAGGTGAAAGGAGAAATGAGAAATAGGAGGTGACCTGACAGACATCGCAGACGGGGAAGTCCTTGGGTGATGGGGAGAGGAAGGAGAAGCGCTGGTGCTTGGAGGCGAGCTTGTTTGCGCGGTGGACGCGGTGGTCGCAGCCCTCGCACAGGGCCGCCTCATCCGCCGTGCAGAACACAACCGCCTCATCCTTGCCGCACACGTCGCACTGTATCTTCATGATGGATACTCAGCTACCTTCTGCTCTCAAGAAGTACCGATGTACGACTAATCTTTTCCAATTCTTCAACTCCTCTCGGCTCTTATCAGTACGATTGATGCTCTGCTTCTGAGCAGAGGTGGACGGGCTGGCTATGGCGTCGGACGGAGATAGGGGCAGAGAGCGAAGAGAGAGGTTGTATGGGTTGAACCATGAAAAAGGGTAAACATCTGAGCATGTGAGTATGATTATCGTAAATAGATAGGGCATTAAGCAACTTGCTCGATTAATTAAACTAGTTACTCCCCAGAAAAAAATTTTAATTTAAAATTATTATTTCTCTTCTATTTTACCCTAATTAAATTAATTATAATTAAGAGTTGATCCAATCACATGAAGAGGCGATTGAGTGATAGTATAAATAAATAAATAAATTTAGTGATATCTTAACCTTAAATTGAACATAAATTAATTGTTGTATACATTCTTTCATGATTGTTATTATAATTATTTTGAATTNATTGGTATCGTTAGCCCATGGGAACCGTTGAACATGGAGAGAAGAAATCATGATCATACCCTGCTTTATGCAGTACTCGACGATTTAGAAATTAAATTACTCCAACTGTTGATAGTTATATTGAACTTTATCCTTCCAACTGTTGCCTCTGATTAACTTGTGATTGGTGTGTATATGTCTGGTTTGAGATGTTGGGATGAAGAGTGGAAAAGAGACACAATTCTTCGCCGTATCCAAGGGGGGTGGAGGCCAAAGGAAGGGAGGGAATGAGGCTTGCCTGAAGGACAGGACTCCATCCCCATTGACAGTCATAGAGACAGTGAGAAAAAGCTTCACATGAATACAACTCTTTGTCTCAGAAGTTGACTAAGCTGACGAGGAAACAGGATGTCCCTGACATGCCCAAGAAGAAAACTGCTGGTTGGAAAGTGCTATTAAAGGAGTAATTAAGATTAATTGCGATGGCTCATTTGAGCAAAACTCCTTGAATGCAGGGTAAGGGGGATTGGCAAGGATGCATGAAGTAGTGGTTGTAGGCGGGTTTTTTCTTCTTTTTTTTTGTTCTTTTTTGTAGGAAGCACAGTTGCAATGCCCCCGGTGATTGCAGAAGCTGCAGCAGTGGTGGAGGGAATTCAGATAGCAGAGGAAAATAACTTGAAGGAAGTCGTCATTGAAACAGATTCTGAGCTCGTCTTCAACGCTGTTGTTGGGAAGGATAAGGGAATTAGATGGCAGATAGGACAATTTATAGGAGAAATTCAGAAAGCTCGCAGGAGATTTTCATTGCACTGATGAGATCTCTGCTGAAAAGTCTGCATTTGAGAATGGTTGAGGAACGAAGACGATATGGAGTTCCTGTGTTGCCACTGAGACAACCTTTGCCCAGTGCGCAACTTGGCAGGGGAATGGTATAAAAATTACCACCATGAAGCTCCAGTACCCTGCTTTTGTACTTAAATTTATTCAAATGAATTGCGTTATAAGATACCCAACAACTTGCATCTGATTCCCAGACAGCCAGCCATGTCTCTGTCCCGAGCTTCAAGGCTGCTCACAACGTGAGATGAATTTTACATTAAAGGAATTAATTGGCCGATCATTATCTCAGCCACTCCTTCAATTACATATAATATCTTCAACAGTACCCTCATACTATACAGTTCAACAACTTCAGTCGATCGGCTTTGACCGGAAGCCACCCTGAAATACAGATATTTCCAGTTTTTTTTCTGGCGGCTATCTAGAATTAACTCGAGATCTTCCGATCCAAAAGGTTCTTACACAACCATGCTCAAGCCAGCATCCCTCGCTGTCCTTCTTCACAGCCGGGCGTGCAGTTCAAAGATCCAACTTCGACACAGCAATGTCGCTCCCTCCGAGTAAAAGACCGGCCGGCAAATGCTTTCAGAGATGTACGGGTATGATACCCGAATCCTCAGAAAATATTTGTTCAACTCAACCCGACCCGACCCTCGAAGGCGATCACCATGCATGTAGCTGTATAGCACCGGATTCTCGCCGGAGAAAAAGTAAGAGGAGACGTTGAGGAGTGCTGTTATCCAAAGCCAAAAGGTGGGATACACATCTAGCACAGGCGGCACAGCTCCACCCCGACCGATTCATCGACGTTAGGGATAGAGATTGGAGACGTACAGCATTCCACCTTTTCTGCCATTAATTAAAGTTACAACCATGGGAAAAAAATTAATTAAATAATATTCGATAATGGACGAATATTTATCACATTAATGTGAGGGTACGTAGGAAAGGACTAAGAAGCCCCATCGATGTATGAAATATTTTATACATTTTCATATATTTTATCAAATTCTTTTTATTTAATCGAATTTTAACATAATTTTTCTTTATTTATTTATTTTGATTATTTAAACGTAATTAGTAAATTAGTGGAGGAGATGGGAAATCATTGGTCACTCCATATTTTTTTCAGCAAGTGTGGCGTAGGTGTCAGAATCTAATAAGCTCGAGCAAATTATTTATTGTTTTAGGGACAAAAAGTTAAAGGCGCATATATATATATATATATATAATGTAATGAGGCATTATGTATCAACAACTTCTATAGTGGAATTATTAAATAATGACCAATTCAGCTCAATTAAGATTAGCCCACCGTGAGAATTTGGTTATCATAAGATAAAAATTTTCAATTCATAAAACTGACACCGATATATCCTTGACGGAAGGAGATGGCCAATTATCCCAGCAGGTGGCAGGAGAGGTAAAGCAGAGAAGAATTAAATTAATGAAATAGCAGAAGACTAATGGGTCCTCTGAAATTTGTCGATACAATTATGAATAAAATGGCTCGCCGTGGAAAACCGTGTCAGCGAACGAGCATGCACGATTTCCTCTTCTTTTTTTTTGCCAGATATGATAATCACAAATGTGGCCTAAATTAGCCCCAAATTCTAAAACTAAAATAAAAACACAGAAGGTCATTCGAGAATTAGCAAGATAGATAAATAAGAAAAATATTATCCAAAAAAAGCGGAGAATAAGTTATCCATTTCCGGGTAATTTTTTAGTAATTTTAATATTACAAAATGGTAAATATATAAATATATATATATATATTTAGCAAATAGCTTTTAATCATTCAACCCCGCCTCATTATTATTAGATTGTAAATATAAATAATAAATAATTAGTCACCTCCTTATCTAAAACAAATATTTAAGAATAAACTGCAGTGTTACCTCAATTTTTATTATAGTATCTAATAATATTATTTTTTTAGGTGGTGTGAATCGGTGTTTGAATATTATTGGATTCTGAGGCGTAATAGGTGAATCTCTTATAACATAAATTTTTCATATTTATGAGACCCGAATCCGAGACCTTACTGCCTAGGTGAAAAGATGACAAACCATCTAAGATAAGTTAGGTGGGTGGCGGCCTCAACCAATTAGGTGTGGAATAATAGATTATCACCATTCGCTACATATTTAATTTAAATATAATGAAATTATGAAAATAAATTTTTGCAGTCCTTTTCTTAATTTAATCATTTTAATAAAATTTTCTAATAAAATAGTGGTTTTGAATAAATCACAATAAATTTATGTTAAAGATATATGAGATTGTCCCACAGGGGGGATAACGTGATCAGACATTAGAGAGGAAATCCTGACAATCGAAAATGGTGTGTGTGATGGCAACTTGGCTAGAAGACAAATCCTGCTTATTTATTTATTTATTATTTCCTCAATTATTCATGAAATCTCCCTGCACATGAGTGAGATTACCATTTTGATAATGATGGAGAAAATTAATTTAATTGATTAATAAATTATTTGTTAAAATTATGAAAAAAAATCTAGATAACCTTCCCTTATCCTTGGTATATATATATATATATATATATAT